>WSTG01000059.1:0-39107 GCA_019616325.1 Ceratobasidium sp. 394 | reverse complement strand
CAGCGACTTGTTCAAGAGGCCTGGCTCTGAGCTACATAGCGACATCTGAGTGCAGCTGTCTGTATATTACTGCCCAAGGTTGCCAAAATAGAGTTGCCAACATCGATTTAAAACATTTGTTCGCTACACAATGTCGGAAACCTTTCTTCCGCCCCAATACCAGCCGAAGTGATGCTCACGCGTAGAAAAATCTATTCACGCGTGATAGATTTATTCCACGCGTGTCTCTCCCTTTGCTTTGGCCTTGCCTATCTACATGTCGAACTTACACTAGGACTTCAATTCTTCTGATATTCTGAAGCTCACATACCCCGCATGTATTGTTTTGAAGGATGAACCTTTCTTACACAATTTGGGGTTGCTGGCCATCGCAATCACGGCATAAGTACACCACGCACGCAACAATTCCAACGCGTTCTGCTTCAGCTTATACTTGACGATAGATATGTTGTCCACACGTGTAAAGCCTTTTATACGCGTATATCTTCACGCTCTCGACTTCTCACGCGTGAATTACGTTTTCACTCGCCTTCACTCACGCGTGGTGCATTGATCACGCGTGAGATTCACGCGTTGGGGTCACACGCGTGTTCTCCAAGACCTGTTGCTGAAGTGGCTCGGTTGGTTCACTGACAGCCTGTCGGTTTCAGGGTGGAAGGCCATTGAGTAGCAGGGTTCAGTTCCCAGCTTCTGGTAGAGCGCTCATAACAAGTGGCTATTAAAGGTTGGACCCCTATCTGAGACTGTTGTTTTGGGAGTTCCATGCAGGTGCCATATTTCCCTGATGAATATGTCAGCCAGGCCCTCAGTGTCTGTGGCTTCGTGGCATGGGATAAAGTGTGCCTGTCATGAGAATCTATCTACTACGGTTAAGATACTGTCATATCCTCCTGAAAGTGGTAATTTGACAATAAAATCATAGGTGATGTCCTCCCAGGGGGCTTCAGGTAGGGGTGGTGGCTTTAAGGGTATGTTCTGCACATTACCTTTGGCCCAGCCACAAACTTTGCCGGCGTCAATGTAGTTGTTTACCTGCTTAGTCATTCTGGGCCAATAGTATGTCTGGGAAAGTAGTTCTGTTGTCCTGCTATGGCCTTGATGGCCCATGGCTGGCGAATCATGATGTTGCTTTAGCAGGCAGAGGTGTATGTCCTTGTCCTCTGGTACATATATTAGCCTGTCATAGTGTAGGAGATTGTCCTTGAAAGAGTACCAAGTGAACTGTTTTCATACTGTTGGGGGCAGTTCATCCTTCCTTTTGGTGCTTTCGACTAAGACTGTGATGGATTTGTCTTCTTCCTGAGCTTCTTGTATTTCCCAGATGATATCCCCTGCCATATTGGCTTTGAAGCCTATGAATATCTCAGGTGGTATTAGGATTTGTGGTGTGTTTGGTATGTCACTGTGGTCATGGCGTCTAGACAATGCGTTGGGCTTGTTTGACAGTTTCCTGGGGCAATAAACAATCTGGAAGTCGAATGAGGACAATATCATGTGCCATCTGGCATGCCTCCTGTTCCATACTTGGGTTTTGTCCCAGAATTGGAGGTTGCAGTGATCAGTGTATACTGTCACTGGAATTTTGGTCCCCTCTAGGAAAAGTCTCCAGTGTTCTAGTGCTCTTATGATTGCCAACCACTGCTTATTGTGTGTGTCGTAATTCTGTTGTGGTGGGGAGAAGCTTTCTGACAGGAAGGCAATTGGGTGCGTCCTCCCATCTTCCCCCTTTTGGTTCAGTACTGCTCCCATGGCTACTCCAGAGGCGTCGGTCTCCAGGAAGTTGGGTTTCTTTGGGTCTGGGTGGATGAGGACTGGGTCTTTTGAGATGGCTTTCTTGATCCCATTGAAGGCAGCTTCCTCCTTCTTGGTCTAGGTCCACTTCTTGTCCTTCCTGGTTAGGTCAGTTAGTGGCTTGGCAATTGTGCTAAAGTTTTGTACAAATCTCCTATAGAAGTTGGCAAACCCTAGGAAGGATTGTAGCTGCTTCACAGTGGTTGGGGCCTTCCAGTCCTCTATTGCCTTGGTCTTTTCTTTCTCCATTGACACCCCCTCGGGGGAGATCACAATCCCAATGAAGCTGGTAGTTGTGGTATAAAATCTGCACTTGTGTGGTTTTAGGAACAGGTGGTGTTTTCTGAGTCGTCGGAGAACTTCTTTGATGTGTTCAGTGTGTTCCTCTGGATTCTCCAAGTAGACTAGGATGTCATCCATGTATACAACCATAGTTACGTCAATAAGGTCGTGGAATATATGATTCATGAATCTCTGGAATGTGGCTGGGCCGTTCTTGACTCCGAAGGGCATCACAAGGTATTCAAATAGTCCTTCCTTTGTTCGGAAGGCGGTCCTCCACTCGTCTCCTTCCTTGATCCTGATGTTGTTGAAACCCCACCTGATGTCAATTTTAGTAAAGATTTTAGCATCTTTCAGCCTCTTGAGGAGGTTGGCCTGGATAGGCATCAGGAATTGGTCAGGCTTAGTGATTGCATTCAGCTTTCAGTAATCCATGACTAGTCTCAGTCCCCCATCTGCTTTGTTGACATAGAAGCATGGAGACGCTATTGGGGACTCACTGGGCCTGATCTTCCCATCCTTTAATTCTTTGTCCAAATATTCCTTCAGAGCTTTAGACTCCGCTGGAGACATTGGGTAGGTCTTTGCTGGTTTGGGTAATTCTGCGCCTTCAGTGAAGTTAATCGCGCAGTCATACAGGCGGTGTTCAGGCATCTCACTGAATCCTTCCTCCTGGAAGAGATCCTCAAACTTTCTGAATTCTTCTGGTATTTTGGGCGCAATTTCCGCTGTTTTGGCCATTACTTCATTTCTATATTGGATGGAGAGATCCTTCCATCCTATAATTGGGTCAGCTTCCTCAAGCCAGTCCTTACCTAGTACAATGTCTGTGTCTCCTAGTGGGATTATGTAGCATTGGCATCTAAGGTCTTTCCTTCCACTTCAATACTGATGTCTGCCTTTTCAGATATCTTGTTTTTTATTTCCTTTCCGTCAATCCCTATGACAGACCGCTCGTGTTTCAACGGGGTCATTGCAATCCTGTTGTTTTTAACATATGATGCATCCAAGAAATTTCGCGAGGATCCTGAGTCTATCAGTGTCTTGGCTGGGTCCATGATTCCCTCGATCATTGTATATACAACGGATTGATTATTTGCCTTCTTCAGGTAGTATACATGTTGTGATCAGGGTTTGTGGCCTTCCTCTGACATGGGTACAGGGAGGGCTTCTAGTTTTCTGGCTCCATGACCCATTCCTCAATATGACCCTCAGGTTCTTGTGCTGCTTTGCCGCTTACGGGTTTATGGACCTTCCCTTTGGGGGCAAAGGTCCACATGCCTCAGCACTCCTTCAAGACATGGCCCGGTTTCCCACACTTGAGGCATAGGCCTTCTTTCCTATGGTGCTGCTTTTCCTCATCCAGGACCTTTACCCCTGCTGTAAATTTCCTCTATTCAGGTTTTTGTCGTGAGGCTCCAGCTTGCGCATGGGTAGTATGACGGTTTTGGGGAGTGGTGTGGGATCTAGTGGTTTTGGGCGTGATCTTCTGACTCGCAAAGATCATGTCATCAGTTTTGCAGGCAAGGCTGACCCAGTCATCGAGTGTTGCGTTGTCAGTATCTCTGAAAAGTGTTAGCCAGAGCAGTTCCTTCTGTACTTCTGGCTTTAATCCTTCTTTGTATTTGTCTATGAGAGCTTCTTGGTTCCAGTCCACTTCCTGTATTGGTATCCTGAATTGGGAGCCGTAGGCTTGTGCGCTCTTTGTCTGGGTCAGCTTAGTGAGTTCTTGAATGGCCTTCTCCTTTTTGACTGGGTCCTGGAAGTGAAGAAGGAAGGCTGCTTTAAGGGCGTTCCAGGATTTCAGTGGGCCCTGGGTGTCCTTTTCGGACACATTTTTAAGCAAGGGTTGTGCCCAATCAGCTGCTCCTCCAGGAGCCATGTTCATAAGGAGGGCTGTTGTTTTTCTCCCGTTGCTAAAGGTTCCTTTGTTGTAGTCCCTGAAGTAGATCTCCATCTTCATAAGGAAGCCTTCTGCTTCTTTTCCCTTTTCACCAGAGAAGGTTTCTGGTTCCTTGGTTCGCACTTCCTTGGGGATCAGAGTTCCTGCTGCAGTTGTCTGGTTCATGAAGGTGGTTTTCTTTGGGTGCTCCTTAGGCTCCCTTTTGGGGGGAACAGTTGACTCACAATTGAATGAGAGCCTCTCAAAAGGGGAGGTTGGACTGGAGTGGAAGGTCAAGGGGTGCCGGGCCTCGTCTTCTTTAGAGACTTTGGCCAGGGCCGCAGTACTGTTCCTCCTAGGCACTTCCATTTCCACCATGGGAGTGCTGTTCAGCACCCGTCCTTTGATCACCTCCAGAAGCTCCTCAATATCTCTCAGCTTGTCATGCTGACTTAACAAGGTACCATTTATTGCCCTCATGGAGTCGTTAAGCTCTTCATCTCTCTTTTGTTGTTCGCTGGTGGATTCCTTAGCAAATTTGGTTAGTTTATCATCCCTCTCCCGCCACCTGTCATTAACCTCCTTTATTGTTCTATTCAGGTCAGGGATGTGTTCATCAGCTTCTTTAGCCTTGATGAGCACTTCCTTACTTCCTTCTGCTGTGGCCTGTTTGTGCTTGATCGCCTGCTTAGCCAATTCCTGGATTGACTCCAATTGTTTGGCTTGTGCATCTAGTAGCAGTTCCTTTTCTTGGCTGGACTGAAGAACCTTCTGATTTTCTAATAGTGTCCTATCATTGAAGTCCTTTAGTCCTGTTTGCAGGGTGGCTACCATTTGCTGCATTGCTTCAGCAGTCATGAGGTGGATTGGAGCAGACACAACAGGTGTAACCTGGGTAGGACTGGGCCTACCCAGCTGGTCGCTGATCACCTGGGTCATCTCATCCACCACCTGGTAGGAGTCGTCCATGGGTTGGATTCCCTGAAGGGTATTGTCACCTGACGGCAGTGCTCCTGGGACATTTTGGGGTTTGGGTTCCCCTTGATTGGAGGCTTGACTGACGGATCGGGTTCTATGGGGGCTTCTGCTCAATGGTCGCTGCAACATAGTTTCTGATCGTTCTCTTATGTATCACAGGAGTTAATTGGTCTCTTCTTCGGACTCAATCCTTATCTTCCTTGGATAGCCACTAGTTTAGTGTGAAGCTTGGTTTATAATGTCGTGAGGTGTTCAATTCTATTAGTAGTCCCTTAAGTAGTGGCTCAATATGCTGTTGGGTTCTTATTCAGTAGTGGTTGACAAGATAAAGCAAGCTAGCCACCTAGCTTGCTTTACAGTCTTCTTATATACATGTAATATCACCGAGTCATGATAGTTGTAAGAGTCACCTAAAGTATTCCACAGTCGTCCCGCAGTTGGGTGAGTCACATGTAGTGAATGCGGGCTCATGCACAGCGGGGAGAGGGTCACATGTATTTGTTATGAGTCATGTGTATCCTCTACCAATTTGTTTTGCAGCTCTGAATCTTATAGGAGCTGCTCAGGGTCCGAGGGTCACATGACTGCTTAGTCAGGTTGGGAGTTAGGATAGCATTACTAGGGAGAGATATTGCAGTCCTGACTTGCATAAGCGGTGGTAACCACCATAAGCGCCAAAGTCACGTGACACTGCAAGTCCTTCAAATGACATCAGATAAAATGTGGTAAATATCTGATAAATCCCTATTGTCGGTCATGTCTCAAACAAGTCATGACAGAGTGGTGTTCATGCATGCCACACCAAAATAACAGGACTATGCCAGAGCAATGCACAATCATGAGGGCTAGGTGCAAGTCTGGCCAAACAAGATAGCCCCCTTTCATGCAGTTGGTGATACATTTTGCATTGGTGACAAGCTCACCCATAGCTCTGTCAACAAAAATGTAGACACTAAAGACATAGTGATATCCATCTTTGTTGAGGTGTGCCTCCTTTGAGAAGTTGTTGCAGGAAATTGAAAGATTGCAGCCCATGATGGGGTTCCAGGTCTAAATAGCCCATCATTAGTATAACAATATGGGTAAAAATGCAAAATGTATGCTCACAATCTCATCAATGGATATTGATCCCAGTGGTGGCATCTGGAACTCCTTCCCAAGGAGCCTTGGAATATAAGGTTGAGGATAGTCTAAATATTTAATCAGATACTAGACAAATCTTCTCCAGTTTGACTCACTGCAATCTCAGGCACACACTCCTTCTGAAACTCAAGGTAATGGGGATGTTTGTTGCCTCTAAACAGTGATGGCACTGCATACATGCCAACTGGCTTGCTATCCCATGCCTTGTGGTTTCCAAGAACCTTCATTTTGCCCTCTTTGTGCCAATTTTCAGTATCATTACCCCACCAAAGTTGGGGCACTGACGAAGCTCCTCTGGAAGCACCTGTTGTGCCTGATTTGTCTTGCATTCACTGGAGTAATAGGCACCAAGGTGGATGAGGTAGGTGAGCCATTCCATCTGGGCAGCATGTTCAGGTGATAGTGGATGGGAGTCTGGGGGATATGTGGAAAATGTGGGCTCAGGTGTCTTGGTCCCAGGGTAATTTGTGAGCCCACATGTTGTACCACCAGTGATATAACGGAACTGGTGCTGGTTGAGATTGTTAACTGATATGGGGCCAGTTGGGAAAAAACCAGGACTCTGAGGTGTACCACTCCCATCTGAAGGAGGCAGATATTTGCGGCTGGAACCAGTTGGATCATTGGTGCAAGTTTGGCAACAATGATTCTTGTGCAGGTCATCAAGCCAGAAAACATTGCAATTGCAGTGCTCCTTGTTGTTCTCCATAATTGTGCGCAACTTGTTGAGTTTGAGTGCATCAACCTCTTTACTACTCATGTTGAGCTGCTCAGTTGCTATGAGCAGATGCACCTTGAGGCGAAGTGCTTTCTCCTCTGATTGTTCTGACAAGTAGTTTAAAATGTGTATAAAAGTGATAATGGAAGTGCAACTCACCTTCTGGCCATTTTGATTTGATTTTTTTTTTCAACTGATGCATGCAAAGCTATATTGTGCTGGATCAAAGTTCAGAATCAGTTGATTTCGGTAAGCAAGGCAAGCACAAAGAAGCATATAGCCATAAGGTACTAATGGTTGAACACATGTGCATGATCTGCAAGTCTTCATGTGCAAGATAACATGCACTCTGAAGTGACCTAAAAGATGGATTAGATGGAATTGGTGACCTCATGGCATCATCCAATTCATACCATCCAAAGTTGACCATCAGGAGGTACTGCTCCTGAACAATAAACAGCCAGCAATCTCAATTGGGGAGACCCACCACCTGATTTATAATATAAGGTTGATAAAACCACCAGTGAGGTCAAGAATTTGGACCAAAGCTGCAAGATATCATTCAGATCCACTGAATGAGCCAGTTCGCTATCAAAACTTCATTATTTTTAAAGAACCCACCTTCTTTAGGAATCCATAGAAATCCATCAGAGGCTGATAGATTTCAGCCACCTCTGCCTGCATATAGGCTGGATTGTGTAACTGGTTTGCAAGTTTCTTGATGGAGTTGCTATAGCAGCAACCTGGTGAGTGTGTGGCTGCTTTTTGGTGCTCAACCTGTGTTTTCTTTTTCTGAGGGGAGCCACCTGAAGGTGATGGTGGCCCTCATTTATTGGGCAGTCCAGTTGACATGGCAATGCTTGGAGACTTGGAGTGTCAGGGCAGGGGGTGATGGGACTCCCTAAGTCACATGACCAAGAACACACAGGGTGTCCATCACATGACTCCACTGGTTTTCACTCCAACGCTCTACATGAGTCACATACAGTGTGTTTGGGCCCCCCAAGGCTCATACCAGGAATACTGGTGGCACAGCCAAGCAATGAGAGGGATCGACAATTGGCCTCATTCCAGGGGGGCAGGAAGTGGAGTCCAGGCATGAGCAGCGGCGGACTTGCAGCTGGTGTGGTATTGCCCTGCCCAACTGTGCGTCTTGGGGGGTGTATTGCATGCCAATTGGGTTTGCTGAGATGGTGATTATGCCCATGCAGTGGTGGCCAACCCAACTGTATCATTCTGTTGCACCACTGTGGCTGCCACCCCACTCAAACAGGAGTAATGCCATGCACATGCCCTGACCACCCCCACTTGATTTCCTGCATGTATACATGTTTTCATCACACCCCCACCATGTCATTCGATTGCCCTGCTCCCACAATCTGAACAATCCCTCAATCACCCTGATACAACCCAAACCACCACCCCCATTTGGGTCATCCCCATCCCACAGTTGCCCCACTTGTTGCATATCTGGCCCCAAAAACCATGGTGATATGTGGCTTGCTCAATGGGCCCCACCCGATCCAACCCTGGTGCTACCCCTGCCCAGGTTGGGGTGCACACAGGGGCTGCCAAGGCCTGGCTGGCCACTATCAAGGATGGCTGGTGCAGGGTCAGGAGCCACCTTGTCATACTCCCCCAATGCGAGGCTGAGGCCCTTGTGGCATTTGTCTGTACCCTGGGCACCAGCGAGGTTGATGAGCCCCCTGGAATGCCCATCTCTGGCACCAGTCCCACCAGTCCCCACCTCCCCATCCACCTGCCTGTCCTGTCCAACATCCTGAACCAGGTCAGGCCCCACACCTTTCTGCCTCCTCTGCCCATGCCTGTTGGTGACAGACCAGACCCCCAGCCATCTGGCACCACAGGAGTGGACACCCACATCATTGAGCAGGCCCCAATGATCCCAACAACACAGAACCTCCCCATAAATGTCAGCACTCAGATCATCAGTGGGACTGTGATCAGGAATGTGAGCATGAGGTCTGTACTATGACAGCAACCAGTATCTTGACCCCCATTGGCCATATGCGCCACCTGCACCCTGGGCTGAGTTTGTGCAGCAGAATGGTGGGTCAACCAGCTGCATTTTCGAACAGGGCTCACAAGAATGAAGGTTCTGCAAGTAGTGCAAGTGTGTTGTGGTATGTGCACTTGAAGCAGGGCTTGGCCATCATGACCAACACCCAGGGCCAATGAATGTGTCCCCAGTGTGGACTCATGGGTTGGTACAAGGATGGCAGGTGTGTCAACAAGTGGGGACTTGGAACCATGTGTGATGGGTAAGCTCACCACTGTCAATTGAACTGGTGCTGACTGGTTCACAGGTGTTGCAAGAAAATGAAGCATGTTGAACACTGTGGGACTGCTGACACAAGTATGCTGGCCAGTGGACTTAGGCCACTTCCCCTCCACCAGCACTTGTTTCATTCCCAGTCCCAATCCCGAACCCAACCAACACAGCCCCAGATCCAGCTGGGCCAGACCCAGCTTGGGACGCCTGCAATTGTCTGCTTGTGTCCCCTGGTGCTGGTTATCCGTGGACCCACCCCACAGGATGTGAACCACGACCATGCATTGGGAGGGCACAGCATGCCAAGTTTTATTTGAATAAATATTGAAATATCAAGGACTATATATACATGAGCCTGGATAGCCTGTAGTACACACTTTGAAGTCACTGTTTGTATTTTTATATCCACTACATGACTGGATGAGTTTAAGAGCCAGAATCACAACATGCAGGGCCACAACAAAATGAAAGCATGAAATGCATCAATCAGGGGATCAACACCACCAAAGCCAATTGCTGTCAGTGCCACGAGGCTGTTACTGCACGTGGAGAACCCACAGAGCCAAGTTGAGCAAGAAACAGCAACAAGGCCTGCCATTGACAGTGCAATAACAGAAAAATATTGTGTAACAAGCTGTCAAACAACCAACAGCACTGGACAGCAATCATGGCTGAGAAGGGGGTGAAGCTTAGCAGACGCTGCCAAATTGACAAAATTGCTGGCCTGCACAATGGGAATACACCCATTCCACATCAGCAAAACCTACATTTGTGGGGATGCATTTTCAAAATGGGGGATGTGCTAAAAGCACTTTCAAACACATATTGTGTTTGAGAGTGTTTGAAAACTACATTATGTGTGTTTGAGAGCATTTGAGAAGTGGTCTCAAACACTCTCAAACACATAAGGTGGTCTTCAAACACTCTCAAACACACATAATGTAGCTTTCAAACACTCTCAAACACAATATGTGTTTGAAAGTGTGTGCAAGCACTTTCAAACAACCCCTTCTGTTTCGGTGTTTGGGGTGTTTGAAAGTGCTTTTTGCACATCCCCCATTTTGAAAACACATCCCCACAAATGTGGGTTTTGCTGATGCAGTCGAGCATTTGTAAGTGCATATGTTTTCATAGTACAATCCCCTGTTTTGCCCAGCCCCTTTACCCAACAAAGTTCTTTGTTATCATTTGGGTTACACTAAACTACATATACAATTTTGTAGCAGCTACAGGCAATATGGAGCATGTTGGGGCACAGGCAAAAAAACAAAAACAAAAACAAATTGTTAGGATATGGAGGAGTTGGGATGCATACCACAGCACTAATACACAATATATGGAGAGGTTTGATGGAACATGAGGCCAGGTAGTATATCACAGGCAGGAACACAGGAACAGCCAAGATATAGCCAGTTAGAAAATGTTTATACAGAGTGGACACCAAGACAGAAAAAGCAGCCATGAGAGATGTGATAACTATTCGCACAACCCCAAACAGGCCAACCCCCTCATCAATGTCCACCATGGGATGCACACTCAGTCAAGTACTCAGGGTGGTTATAGAAGTGACCAGCAGCTGTGAATCCCATACCAAAATTGGCAACATACCAATCGGGATCATAGACAAGGATATCCAGGGTGTAATAGATCTGATGTTCGATCAAACTATTCTTGTAGTTTTTATAGCAATGTGCTGGGAAAGCCTTGCTGAGCTGAAGGAGAACATCCAGAGCCAGGGGGTACTTGACTCCCTCTTGGATGTCCAAGCAAGGGCGGGTTGCCCCAGTGGCAGGCTGTTTGGAGGCATGGCAATCAGACATAAGAGGTGTGGGAGATGCAGAGTCTTCACATTTGAGAGGGGGCTTGGAGCATGAGGGCCCAGGTGTTGGGGAATGGGTGGAGGTGTCAGAGTGGATGGTGATGAGGCCCAGATCTTCTTTTTTGCTTGAGTCATTCTTGCTGACATATGGGCTGTGAGTCATGGGCAATGAACCAGCTGAGGCAGAGGAGGTGTGGGGCTTTTCATGCTTGGAATCCCAACAAATATTGTGTCATGGCATGTCCAAAGTTGCGTGACCAACACCCTATGGAAGAAATGATGTCTGTTGTAATAATAGTGGATAAAATAACCAGAATTCACTCACAATTTGACCAGCCCAGTAGGAGATATGTTCCATGTATAACTTCCTGTGAACTGGAGGGTGAACACTTGAGTCAACAAAGCAATGGTTGTGATCTGGCACATGGCACTGGTACTTGCTCCACAACTTTGCAAAAGTAGACTGTGTGACATCAGGCATGTTATTGATAACTTCATTGGCCTCTTTATTTTTTGCAGTGTATTGGGAGATACACTTCAGCTGAGGGGGTACAGTGTTGACCTTTGGCTTATCCTTGTTCCAAAATTAGCATATATCCACACAATATATGAGCAACCCACCAGAACTGCTACTTTCATAATCATATCTGTGCACCAGGAGCAGGCACACTTCAACTTGCCAAGAAGCTCTTTCATAGCATCACCCATATCTTCACTCGAGGCTAGGAGGCAAGCAGGACTTTTTTTCAGGTCCCCAGGCATCCAGTATCCAAGACAAACATCTGGTGTGACTCCCATCTTCTTGCAGACCATGTCAAGCAATCAGCAGGGCCAGTCTTGGCAGGTATGCACATCAGGACTCGGGCATCATCAACCACAACTTCGACTGAAAACAAATCAATTATATCACTCCCACCACCTATGTTTGCCACATATTGTCAAGCATAGTTGATCAATGTGGAATTTAAAATGTATACCTGATTTGGTGGATGCTGACATGGCAGCAGGCTTGGATGGCTCTGTGGAGGCCCATAATCCAGTGGAATGAGCAACAAGGGAAGGAAAGGCAGAATGGACTACACACCAGTGTCAAGAAGGCACCAATTCATCTATACATTGGACAGGTTAGCTTTTTGGTGAGTTTCCCCTCATACAAAGAAGTATACCATGTGTATCCAGCACTGCACCAGCCTTGTGAGCTTGAACCCTCTCCTGGACAGGGTGCTTGCCAGGAGACTCAGCTGCTGTGACCAGATCATCAGCTGAGAAAAGGACCAGATCTGTCCATCTCAACCCACCCACTGGGATCTCAATGTTGATTTTGTCAACTTCCAAAGCATCAAGAACATCCAAAGCATCTATAACATCACCAGACAATTATCCAGGCCGTTGGATGCCACCCACATAACACACACTGTGTTGTGGCCAGGTTACCACACGACCTATTGTAACAACTGTTTGACTGTTTGGCCCATAGCTCAATGAATACTTGATAGAGATGTAATGCAGGAAACCCACACCCAGGAATTCCTGCTGTATCCCAGCCCTGGCTCACACCTTCTTGCTGATGTGGGAAGAGGCTGGGAACAGGAAGGACTTGGAGGTGCAGGGTTCTGGTGCCAGAACCCACTGTTCCTACACACACAACATCCAGTATGGACCTCAGGTCACTCCTGCACCTTTAGATGGCCAAAATGCCTGCTACAGACTTTGGCCAACTTCAAAACCCACCACAAACTGATGAATTATAGCTTATTAAATAGAGCAAAATTCACTGATTCTGAATATGTCTTCAATGTAGCAATTGAAAATTCCCTAGGGAGAGCGTAGCCAATTACCTGCTGGAAAATATTCAGGGGGGAGCACACCTCCTATTACTTTTTATTAAGGCAATTCCTAAGGTATCTAATGAAGCAATGTTCATATATATACCACCTAGATACTATGTGCAAGATATCAGTTTAATTCAATCAGTGGAAGTGGAGGAAATAGCAAGGAGAATCATTACCCCTATTCCCCCCTAGAGCAGCACAGGATGAACTAAGGAGAATAAGCAGAAACCAATGAGTACCTTTCAATCTATATACTCATAAGCTACTCTGTGCAAAATATCCCACTTGTAGCTATCCTGGATCCATGTGAACTTACCTGTTGGATATACCAAGGAGCACATTGTACTCCCAGGCTAACTGTGTGAGTTCTGACATGTTTTGCCACAAATCCAAGCAGAGTAAGGTAGCAAACTATGGTAATCAGCCATTCTGAACAACATTTACTAATGTATGAATGGCTCAAATTCACTCATTTGTGCTACAGAGGGATAACTCCTATGATTTCAGCCCCTGTCCAGCACTTTCCCCCCTGCTTCCCCCCTTTCCCATGGTCCAAAGTGGTTGAAAATTTGTGAGTACACTCTCATAAGCTGTATGCATCCAGTGCACACAGGGGAGAGGCATTTGCACAGTGAGATTCACTAGTCTGTGTGGTGCCTTTCAGGGGTATGCCCCCCTGTACACTGCATGTACCCTATACAGCTGCAGAAATTTATTTAGACCATATGAAGTAGATATTCTGACAGCTGGAATTTTTTTGCATATTACAGTATTTTTATCTGCAGATGTGGTGACAGTTGGGGGGACCCAAACTCTGCCTCAGGGAGTCAAAGTACCGTGTACAATGTACCAGCCTGTAACTACAAGATACATTCCTGAAAAAAATACCACCAGGTGCACCTGATTTTTACAAAAACTTTGAGCCTCAGAATCTGGGTTTCCACCCAGTTCCCACCTCCTGGGGAGTAGGAAGAGGTAGGGAAAGGACACAGCAAATACTAGCAGGTTCTTAGGTGCTAGAAGGGAAACATGGGTTAGTTCCTGGGTGACATCACTAATACAACCAAACAGCACCAAACAGAAAACCAGCTGTAGCCAAGAAGCACTGCTTTTGCTGACTTCTGAGAAACCTTAGCTTATGTAAGCATATAGTTAATGCTGTGCAATGCTGTCATTAGTGTGGGCAGTTTTTTATGATAGGTTTTGTGGCACTGTAAGCTGCCCTGAACAAATGAAGAGTTGTATGCAGCAGCCTCATCCCCTGGCACATTTTGGCAGGTCAGACCAGTGCACATGAGGATATGGTTGTCACTGTGCAGCATAAGTTCCCACAACATGAAATCTGGCCTGTCCTCAGTTTCTGGCCGATCAACATTACATATTTGAAGCACCATGCCTTGTCTATCGGATTTGTAGTGGATAAATTGATGGAATGGTACGAGTTTGCCTTGACAGGCCAGGATATGCAGCTTTGGCCATGAAAAAGTTGATTCTAATTAATGTGGAGTGTGTTAGTTTGGTTGAGCTGGTGCAGATGTCTGAAATTTTCATGGCCTGTCCCCCATTGAGAGGTGTTGTAATTAGTTTCCTGCCATGGCTGGAGGGTAGTTGATGAGCTTTTCAAGACATGTTCAGTCAGGCCGTAATTAAGCAACATAATGGCATACCTGCTGTGACTGATACATCTGCACTGCTGACCACCATAACATTCCTTCTACATGCAACGGCTCACAAAACCTGGTAGGCTGTGTTGTTCCCTCTTGCTGTGAGGGAGGAAAATGTCTTCACATGTGTTATGTCGTATGAAGCAGATTTTGTTTTTAGCTGTGCATTGGGATGGGAGATATGAAAGATGGTTGATAGATACTGGTGTGATCAACAGCACTGGTCAAAGTTTTTGTGCTGTACTGTGAGTGACACATGGTGCATGGCGTGTTGTCTCAATCCTAACATCAAACAAACAGAATCTGCTGCTCAAGTAAGTACATGAAGTTGAAAACAGTCAGTTCATTGTAGCTGAATCTACAGTAATCGCACAGCTGATACTGTTTGGGCATCATTATAGACTGGTGAGAAGAAACATACAGTTACACAGGAAGGACATAACTGTGTGGAACAGGGAGTTCCATGCATGTCTTGAGTTTGTGTCTGCTCAACACTACATGTATGTGGTTGGCCAAAGCAACAAGTCAACACAACAGCAATCTGTAAGACCTTGATGGAGGTCTCTTCTGTCAATCTGACAGGTAACACCCACCAAAACAATGGCAAGGGACAATAATCAAAGCAAATATGTGTCATCTGCAAAACATCAATAAAGAAAAAAGCAAGATAATCTGGAAAAATAAGACTCACCATTCCACACCCACCGAATGCATGGAGACAACGGTTCTCAATGGCTGGTTAGTAACATGGGGGCCATATGATGCCGCTGGTGGGGACAAGGCAGAGGTGTTCACCTTTCTAGTGGACTGGCCACTGTTGGTGCTGCATAATAGGCTGGGGAAGATGTGGCCTTTTGATGCTGTTTGTGGGGATGAGGTGGAGTTGTTTACTGTTACATCAGAGTGGCAATATCAAACACTGCAGGCCCAATGCACCTTGATGATTCTTGAGCCATGGAACAGAGGGGGGGTGGGACCTAATTAATTGACGAGACAGCCTAGGCAATTGCCTTCCAATGCCACATGTGGGGATGGGGTGGAGGTGAATACTGTTGCATTGATGGGGCAACCATGGCAGCTGCTGGCCAAGGACAAAACACTGTGTGGGATCAACAGGAGCGGTGTGTAGCTCACACACTGCTACTTAGTTGCTTGTGGTGAGAGTCAGTGGTCCACACAAGCACACCATGTTTAGCAGTATGTGAGCTGTTGGCAGGAGTCAGTTGGTAGGTGCCACCTGGAGACATCAGCAAAAATAGTTTGTTTCCTTAGCACATGGAACTGAATCCTTTATAGAGTAGCAATATGTATAATCTCCATTGATACCTACATATTTGATGATATGGGAGCATCATAACAGTACCATATATGACACACTTGTGCCGTACTGGGCAAACTTGTATGGTAGTGCTACATATTGGCCATGTTGCAATGGGTGATATGCAAGTGCATTGCAGTGTGTAATAGAATCTGTTTTTGCTGATGGAGAGGTCTGCACAAACCAAAAGTGGGACCAGGGACAAACAACTGTACTTATCCAGTGGTTGTGGCTGAGGATACCAAGGTGAAAGGTGAAATGTGCTGTGAGCACATCAACACTATCACATGCACAGTATTCTGATTGAACACCAGGCATACTCAGGGATCAACCCTTTCCCTTGAGTCGCTTGGATTGGGGTGAGTTCATTTGATGGGCAAGGCACATCAATAGTTGAAGATGAAAGCATCAGTGTATGTGAAGCCCCTGTCTGGACACTAACCTTCCAGACCCTGTAGTTAGTAGCCTATCCCACTGGAACAAGGAATACTGGCGTCATTCCAAGGGGTATGTTGACAATGAAACAAATTTGCCTTGATGGGCCACTGCCTTTATCCCAGGCCAGGTGAAGTCCATGATTTCAAGTTCAACCCTGAGATGCACCACCAGCAACTGGACAAAATTGGTTTCACCCAGCATGCAAAATTAATTTTGTCCTTATGTTTGTTGACAGGGAGTTCCCCATTCATCCCAAAGTGGTTGTCCTAGAGGTTCAATCAATCTTGGGTGGAGTCCGACAATCGTGTGGAAATGCACCATGACAATTGAGCTTGATTGGCATGAAAGTTGATTTCGCTTGTGAATGGGGAATACAAATAAGCTGCTGGAAGTGATTTCAAATGCCCATTTCAATCCTATGTAGCTGGTCTTTCTAAAAATGACAGCTCTAACATCCCATCTACTCGTGCACTTGGCCCAATATCAGTGTAGGGGATGGTGGAACACAGACCTCATGCAAGCTTTACCTACTGTTGAACAGGAGGTGGGGCAGCAGAGGTGCCATTATTATCTCATAGCACTGGGTATTTGCTCCCACATCTGCTCTGTTCTGCCACAACACAGCATCATTTGTGTTGGATGTGGGGTTTGCCTCCACTCTATGGCCTTTCCAGCATGATGTGCCGCTCCCAGCAGCTTGCAAGTGCTCCCATCGCGCTCAGCAGGTGTCAAGGCCCCCACATCCACCCCAGACACAGTGACCAGCACAGGCTGCTTGGTGCACTGGCTGCCATTACTGTTATCTCATGGCACCAACTTGCAGTGTGTGTGCTGGCACAGCATTGAAAGTAGCACACCCACAGTGTGCACAGTGTGTGGCTCAGGCTCTGCTCTTCCCACAGGCAGGCAGAAGTTATCCAGGCCCTTGGATGCCCACCCACAAATCACACACCATCTCTTGGCCAGGCTGCCACAAAACCTGTTGAAAAAACTGTTTGACTGTGTGACCCATAGCTGAATGAATGCTGGACCAAACAGCACCAAACAAGGAACCAGCTGCAGCCAGGAAACACCGGCATTGCAGATAGAAACCCTAGCTTATGTAAGCATATAGTTCATGCCGTGTCATGGTGTCATCTCAGTGTGGGCAGTTTTTTCCAATAGGTTGTGTGGTGCACTGTATGTAAGGTTGCTTGTTGGGCCAAATTTCTGACCAATTTTACACAGGTTGCCCTAGTCATACTGCATGGCCTTGTTGCATACTTAGTCTACTAAGCTTGGCTGGCCCTTTTCCACATAGTAGAACTTGTGTTGCAGGCAGAGATCCATAATCCAGACTGATATACAGTGAGCAACTTCAACTACCCGACAACACCTGTATCATCATGGACTGGAACCGTCTTGGTCTGCACTATCACATCCTATCAGTTTGACAAGCCTAAGTTGCATATACTGCTCCACCTGCCTCAACACATTCAACAATTCAGTCCTGCTGTGCAATTGGCTATTGGACTGTTTCAATGCTATGATTGTGTCATCCTGCTACAAAGCATTCACTCAAACTGACAGGCTGCAAGTCACAGCATTAGCTGTGCATTTCCTTGCTCATATGCTGTGTGTGACTTGTCAGTGGAGGATGGACAGTATACCAAATGCATCAGTGAACAAAGAGCTTGTTGCATGTGCTCTATGCCAGGCAGGACAAGCTATTGTAGCTCATTGGAATGACAAAGTGTCCATGTCACCTATGGGGATTTTTTTGTATTTTCAGCCTGGTTATTCATAGAGTGAGTAACTGCCTGATATGCACAGGCACAGAATACCTTGAAGGCAATGTAAAGAGCATATGCTCAGAACAGTGCACCCCTTGTGCAGCCATGGACAACCACAATGCATGGAGCAGCCACTGTCCCCGGTCAGCTCAGATGTCACAATGTGTAAACACATTCACTCAAGGATAACAATATCGCTCAATGCCACAGTTTTGTCTTACATTTGCACCAAGGTGACATGATCCCAGCTCAAATGATAGGAATAGTTGCCACAAGGCATGTACTTGGGTTGACAATGCGGATCACTACCATACGATCTGATCAGGCACTTGGCATTGTAGATGGTGTAATGTGGGTTTCGTTGTGCATGAAACTCATCTTCTTTGCAGCATGTTTTCTGTTGCCTCTCAGTCCTTCACAACCGTGCCAAGCAGAGTAGTTCCATGCCATGGTTCAAACACCAGTCAAGCACATGGTGATTTACCCAACCTAGTTGTCAATGTAGTATCATCGTGCTGCCCCTTCATCATTCACAGGATTGGGTCATTGGTTAACCCCTCCACCACCGTTCCCCAGCTTGTCCACCAAGCTATGACTAGGTGGATTGCAGACGAGGTGAAATGAAAAAAGATCAGGTTACTGAACCACTGAAGAAGCAGGAGCGGGAACACAAAAAGACTGGAAAGGCAGCAGGGGGATCAAGACTAGGCAAAGAAAATCAATTGCAAGAGGCTGAAATGGTGTCATGCGCAGTATCCAGAGCTGGGACAGATGCACCGTATATCATTGACTGCATACCTGGCTGTGGATACGACTAGAATATGACACAATCTGGTTGATTCTTTGCACTCATGACATTTCGAAACCAGCAAGATCAGCAGCCAGCAACTGCTACAATTTCCAAGAGTTGCTCAACATATATGATGTAAATGAATTGGAGCTCACACTGATTAATATTCCTGAGACTGCTCTTCAGCCTTACATTTGCTCAGGCACTGCCATGCTCACATGCCTGTCTGGCATGTTTGCTCATCCAGTTGTCATTGTGGCACACCCCGATAGCGCAGCAATATGACGGTCACCATGAGGTGAGCAACAAAATCAGCATTGTACAACGCTCCTTACACTCACGGCCATGCACAACATGTGCAACAATGTCCTTGTCTCACATGACAATCAGCAATGTTCAGGGCGACAAATGCCCCAAGCACCAGCATATACAGCCAAGCATGCTCCAAAAACCGCAAGCTGAGTTTGCTTAATCTCAACTGTTGGAGTGTGAAGATTGCTTGTAGGCAATTCAACCGTGTCCCTCGCCCCAGGGCTTTGGTCACGAAAACCAGTACCACATGCTGCGCGACAATGTTCAATTGCAGGAATGATGCTGCAGTACATTCCCTCTCTTGAATGATTGCCAGGTGAACTTTTCCACAGGATGAAGATACCGGCACTCAAATGTCTAGGATGGGTAGCGTGGCTCAGTCTGTAGCCACTGACTCGGGGCAGATGAACTGATGAAGACAAGCTTGGTATATCATCTACAGTGGAAGGACGGTGGTTAGCGAATCAACAATGTTGGAAACTATGATGGAGCGCCGTGTTCATCTGAAGATGGCCAGGGTGAATCATTGACTCACCCTACCAGAGTCTTCATCAATCACCTGGTAAATCTAATATCGAGGTCAACCCTCTATCCTCTGCATATTCCAAACTTACCTCAACCACTGAATTTAACCCACCCAACACCAGAGGTGATGCCTGGACGTGCTGTGGCACTGAAAGATATCTGCACACAGTCCCTCACAACCCGGAAGGTGATACAGACGACTCGATGGACCATCCTGGAGCAGGGTTTGTGCACCGGCATGGGACAGCTGACAACAGAGATGGGGCTGCCACAGGTTATTAGCTCAACGGTAGTTATGAGCAAAGCGAGCAGAGAAGCTGTGGGGATCAAGCGGTCTTGGATGATGAGAAATTGGATGGAGGCAATGGGCCCAGCGGAATACCCAATAACTCCAGGTAAGTATACATTATTCACTGATTTCCTTGTCTCACAGGCCTGCTCTCACCGCGATGTTCTAGATCGGATGCTGGCTGATTGGGAGGGGAGCAGGCACCTCCTACATGACAACAGACATGAAAGTGAGTGTGGACACTGCAGCCAGAACTAGAGTTTCTGCTCACCAAACACTGCGTCTGCTTATGTTTTTTTCACTCGCCCCGGTGACACCTTTGGCGCTGTCTCCCCTGATGCACCTGAACTTATGCGGGAACTAGCATGCCTTGAACGAGGGTCATAGGGAACTGCTGTACTAAACCAAATGGGCTGATCTCCCAATGCCAAGCAGGACTGGGGGTCCCCCCTCTTCCTCAGTGTTGCTGCCAACCTAACAACAGAAGTCCAAGTGAAAATGCAGCGTGAAACTGCCACGGATTCTCTGTCCACACTGACGTTATTCGAGCACATGCAACCGCATGAAGTCAAGCCGATATGCCTGGAGAACGAGATTTGGTTACAGGGTGAGGGCGAGTGTTACTTATCGAATAAGAATTGGCGGACTGTCACAGCTGGTTAGACGATCTTCACTTGAGCCGTGAACGATGTATCCTACTAAACAGCAATCATCATATCGGTGCAATGCTGGCTGTTAGGGAGGTTATCATCAAAATCTGCATGAAAATTTAGCAGCATATTGATTAATGGGGATCTCTCACAAGCAAAGATCAAGAGGATGGTGGACAAAATATGGCAAAGGATCAAAGAGCATACTTGGAGGTGTCTGATATACAATTGAAAATGCTAGCAACATTCATAAGCAGCACTTAGGCAGGTCTGCTGAGCTTGTTTGTGCTAGTTGGGTGTGTCTAGATTAAACCTCTTGATCAGTGTAGGATGCCGGGACAGTGGATTCTGGATAATTGAAGGAGCGAAAATATCTCACTTGAGGCCACTGAGTCTTGAAGCACTGACAACCCAGGGACATCTTGATCGGAAAGTGTTTAATCAGTAATTCGGGCATAGGAGACCTACTATTGAAAAAACAGAGACAAGAGCATTGTTTGTGAAAAGCTAGGAATGCCAATGCCGCGATGACTGGGTGTTCAGGACCCTGATTAGTCATCTGTATCCACCTTGAAGAATCTGTGAGTACCTGACCTAAATATGTGGCAGTTGTGGCAAGTGAGGCTTATGTACATATCAACAGCTATTGCTCAAAAGGCTGCTAATGATGAATTCATGTCCAACACTGTTAATGTAGTTCAACTATACCATTCCTGGGCTCTCTGATTGACAACCTAGAGACACAATCCAGTTGGGTAGTCAACATGGGATACAAATGTCGAGTTCTGTTCTGTATTATATCATGCATGGTCATTTTCAGGACATCGTTATTCTGTGTGCCTACCAAGGTTGTTTTGCGGGAATTCAGTTGGAGATGTTGTGTTTTTTTTGTGTTATGCTGTTTTGGTTGACATAACGGCACAACGATTGCTTGTCAATCATCAATCAAGTGCACCGCTTCAAGTTTCATAGAAGTCATTATTGACCAGTATGACCAATCAGATGATTGAGATATAATTGACTCACCGCGTGTCACATCTGACCTCAATCATCCTGGCTATCACGGCATTGTGTGTAACACGGTTTGATTGGTGCTTAAATTGACATTATCTCATTCACTCCACACATCATCCCACCATACTGCCCATGCTTGATTTGTGACATCATGTCCAAATCAAGCTTCACTCCTACAGACTGTCAGGGCTGACGGGACCTTCCATGGGTTTTCTGGCACTTGGGTTGCTTCACTCTGTACTAACAGTTGTTCTTTCATGCCTGATGTTCCAGCGACGTGGCGGCGATGTACAACGACATTGCGCTAACTGCCTGGCTGTCCCCTATACTGCCACAAGCCTGGCACTATGATATCCAGGTCACTGACACAGCACATGCCAGATGACACGATTAGGCCTCTGGATGACAAGTGTATATATAGTTCTCACCACATTCTTTTGTTTTCACTGGATTTTTTCAACATGTAATGACCCATGCTTGCTTGTATATCATTCTTCGCTCTTTCTGCTGTCACTGGTGTGCATTTTGTCCTTTAATGTCTTCCATGACATAGCCCTCAGCTCTCGCCGAATCGTTTTGTATTGTGCTTTGCCTCTGTCCCTGGATACTCAAGACATGACATTCCCAGTTAATTTAAATGCACAGTCATGCCACAAAAATATGCATACACCTAATGATACCTCACACCCACACAGGCATGCAAACATTTGGGAATGTAGAGGTTTGGCCTGAAAGCGAAGACAAAATCCATGGACAACACATTTGCAAGCATCATGAACAAACAAACCGGAAGGATCGATGGACCTATAACTCTGGTGCAGAAACAGTAATGAAGAAGTCTAGAATGTCACAGATTCAAGTGAACAGTGGGATGATCAGCATGAATGCTGGCACTGACAGTCAACTGGATGCAGGAAACCCATTGCATTTCGCCGGTAACCTGCAATTTGTTCCTCCGTGATCCAAAGGATGTTCTCACAATCCTGCTCAGCTGAGGCTGCAATCTTGACCAATCCTGGGCATCTGACAGTCCAAAGGTGTATGGCGTAGATCAAGTGTCCGTCTCCTCAACTGTGTTGATTCCAGCCAGTTCCTTGCTGGCTACATCTGAATAGCCTCCCTCAACTCCCAGGACTTGGAAATGGTAGCTGGCACTAGCTGGGAAGATGACACTAAGCTGAATTTCAACACAGTCGGGCACTCGTGGGCTTGACTGCTGGCTTGGAGCACCCATTGTGATAGGTGAGTGATGGTCCAGCCTCAGGCCAAACAGTGGGAGGTAGCACTGCATTGGTGATGAAAGAGCCGATGGTGGTGATGCATTGAACAGAGGATGAACACCAAAACAGAACTTTGTTGGTGTACAGTATGAGCCAGACGTTGCCTGCTGCATAATTGAATGAGACCTTGCACAAATCAACTTGAATGGGAGGGTGGTGGCTTAGTCACAGCTCACAGGTGCTGATCTGTCAGCAGTGCCGACTGTGTAGTACCAGGTATGATATGAGAGCAAGAAGCAAAGAGCAGCACGTGGCAAATATCAAGAATCTGCAGAAGAATTTGGCCAGCATACTATCAGGATCGAATCTGCTCAAGTCTCCTCCTGCACGGCATGTGTGTGTATTCATGGACTCAATACATTCAACCTTTCTAGTGTGTCTCACCATGTATCAAACTGACACAAATGGAGTCATGTCGTATATGGTCAGACCCTGCTTTACCACTGATGTTGTTCTGGACAGCATTTGTCTGGCCAACTGCAGTGAGGGATCTATGAGACTGAAGCCAAGCACCAGCAGGGACCGACCTGGGACAACCAGTGGTGTCTTCAGTTGCACCATGTTACCCTCAAAGTACAGCCTGTAACCAATTCATCACACTCATCACAAATGAGTGCCACCTGTTTCACATGGTTCTCATATGCGCGTCTTGGCCAACATTTTGCAATCCTTGCCTTTTAAAACCTTGCAAAGTGCTTCATTCAGCTTGCCGGAGCAAGCTGGCTACGTCAAGCATGTTGTCACATCTGTATAGCCATTGTATGGACCAACCAGTGCCTATGCTGTTCACAAAGTGCATACATTCCTAAGATGATACTCCATGATTGAAATCTTCACAATGATCTTTGAAGGTCAAAAGGCACAAACATAGTATGTTCACAGGGCACAGGGTAGAAATCTCAAAACACACGCCAAACCTGTGGATAAAAAATAATAGGACATCAGCCATAGAGGTCACCCACTGTCAAGCCCAAACACACAGGGACACCCTAAATAGCTAATTGGCCACTAGGAACCCAACAAGAGTGAAGCTCAAGAAAAAAAGGGTTGGATAGGGATGGTAGAGAGGACGCACTGAAGAGTATAGGCCCGTTGCTAAGAGCTGAGGCAAAACCCAAACAGGGAACCTAGAATGATGTGAAGGGCGTAGCAGGGCGTGAACAGGCAAGTGGTCGAGTTGTGAGGCTTAAGGCGCTCAGACTCTTCCACAATATACATCTCAGCTCAGTATCTATGGGACACTATCTGAGGGACACATGAATCATATTCGTCTCATCCCAACTACTGGGATGAAGCCATTACATGACGGGTCACATGGCGTAAAGAAAGTGCATACATCTAATTAAATAAACCATGAAAATAGGAAATGATGTCTGCTCATGGTCTAAACCATGACACCCACCTCCAATCCTCAAGGTGAAACTACAGCTGAAAAAAGATAGCTCGACGGGTTACAGAAGCTGAGGTCATGCAGGGTACATGGGGAACCACATTATGCAATCAGGATGGCTTCCATGATTTGTCACTGGTGGGTAACCTCCTTCCTGAATGCACAGGCTGGTGCAAGCAACACAATGTATGCAGCGGAGCACTCAAAACTGAGGGCAAGGTCATGGTCGGGTTTAAGTTGAGCAGAGGGCAATCACCACGGATCCAGTGTGCTCAAATAGTAAACAGCAGGGGAAGATATTGGTTCATATGATCAAAGGTATTTACATACTCTGCCTAACAAAGCACAGAAAGTTGGATCAAGCAGCCTAGGCATAAGCAATGTTTCCTAAATCAAAGTGCGCTGAACATGTTTGCTGCTGCATGTGAGATCAACACAAAAAAATGATTGAGACATAGTACAGTTGGACCTGGTGGGAACATGACCCAAAGTGTAAATTTACAAAAAGAAATTGGAAGGGCAGCACAACTACCTCAATAATTGTTTGGTAAAGGGTGGCAAAAATGGGTTTCGAGTGCAGGGAGAACGCCTGTATAATTGAATAACCAGATACTCTGATTGGGGAAAGCACCCGTTGCACACCTGTGAATCAATTGATGCTTTGAATGGTGAAAGACATGTGATAGTGTCATTATTCATAATGGCAATACGTACAGATGATCAAAAGATGGGGGGGGGGGGGTGGAGCACAATGAAGGTGTGCAGAAGCAAATGGTGCACCGTGCACATATGCTCAGTACAAATCAGAATGCAGGGACATAAACCTGAACCTCAAATCAAAGGATGTAACTGGAATTAGAGGGGGGGTCCAGTGAGCACCAAAACATGAGATTCACAGTTGAAAAGTGCTGCTGCAGTGGCAGGTTACTGTGAATCATCAATCACTGATCACAGTGATGGCAAGTATGAAGATCGGCAGGCCAAATTGCCTGTGTTGTGGCAAAATGCTTCAGAAACATGAATGCCTGCAGGTGCAAACACTTACAAATGACCTTTGATTATCCCGGCTGCTCGTCATCTTTGTGTTTGGGGTGGATCAGGGACTTGTGGCCAGCAGGACCAGGCCCATCAAGTGACATGTATTCCACTACTGAAATGCGAGCTCACAGAGAATGAAGCACTGGAGTTACTTACTGTGCAGTGTTTCTGTGATGTAGCGGGTTGCAAAACAGGCTTGATGTCGCTCAGGATATTGGGCTGGCAAACAGTTGTGTGAGGATGAGTGTGGGTACCATGTGGCTGGGCTGATTGGTGGTGCACATTGGGGCACCACACTGGGTGATACAATAGCAGGCTCATCTAACCTTGTGAGGCCCCAATCACACACATGGTTGATACTATATTTGAAACCGGGGCTGTCTTGTGGCAGGCGGGATTGCAAGCATGTCATCAACACAAGCAGATTGTCAGTAGAAGCCCCGGGCACATTGCCTGAACGTTCACAGACGAACTGGAGTATGCTAGGTCAAGAACTCATAATGTGAGATACAGCTGTCGGCTGGGCTAGGCAGGGCATCTTCAAAGGGACTTTGTGGATGCACAACTGGCAGGGAGGTGGCTGTGAGTGGAGTGTTGGCAAATGTGGTGTCAGTATCTGCAGCGGTGGAATTCACCTTGTTGGGCATGATCTTGATCTGAATGGACAACTCAACCAACCCAAGGCCTAGGATTTGGATGATATGGTACATGGTGTAAAAGGAGGAAATAATAGCTAGGTGTCAAGCCCTCCACAACAAACCACTTTAAGAAAGAGAACTTCAGTCAATTGACCAACAGGTTGAGTTCTTGAGGATACCTCTTCAAACTTAACCGACATATATATACCTACTTGAGTCACAAACATCATGCACACATCAGTACTGCATAGCCTCGAGAAGCACGCAATTGGATATACAGTATGCTTTGTGATGTGTCAGCATTTCAAGAATGTTCCATGGGTCAGGCAATACATGTTAAACCCTAAAAAGGATAATAGATAATGCCTGTCAACTCGTGACACTAGGGAACACTACATCGAGGTCACAGGGTGGAACCCTGAGTGCTACCATATCAACGGCTCAATCGCCCGAAGGTCTTTCATTCCATTACTCAATTGTCCCATGTGCTGAAGATGTACTCAATATGTAGCACCGCACAATGTGAGCATCCCTCAATCATGGTGAGTACCGGGCACATTCTGACATGTCTGTGTGCTCATTTTTGAAATGCAGGCTTTGCCTGACTGTGTGCTCTCGTTGTGGGTTGTTGTTGATACCAACCTAAATGATGCTGTACAGCACTTGTTGACTCAAGTGTGCATTTTCCTAGTGAGTCACCAAAGAGAGAGAGAACAGAGGCAACCATCCAGTTTTGGCCAACAGTGGATACCACAAACACATACCATACTGTTTTGTCTGAACATTTCCATCAGGTTATGCTGTGGATTCCGATGAAACAGACAATGTGTGGGGTTCTCACACAGCCTGAATTGATTGGTTCCTGGTTTAATCTTCATGCATTGCATTTTTCGACCATCCATCTTCAATGATGCTTTTTTACATGTTCGATGGTACTGGGTGAAGAAGCAGTAACTGTGTGTATCACGGTACTTATTGTAAGCATCATGAACACCTTTGTTTGAATTTAGCTGGTGAACCAGGAACCGATTGCTTGAGGAACCTGGCATCAATGTGATCAGTGATTTCAGACTCAACCAAACAGTCGATGGGAGAAGCCAAAATTCCAGTCACACCCTGAGTGGGTGATGATGTCTGTCAATGGGCGAAAAGGTGGACCCATTGGTGCACAACCAATCTGGGATATATGGACTTGCAAGCTACCATTGCATGGTATTACCAAAGATGCTATTAGATGGCAGTCAAATGGAAGCAATGAAAACAAGAATCTGACTATACCCTTTATGCAGAGAATACTGATCTTCACATGAACGGGACATGACGTCTAAATATGTAATTGGGAACCAGTACATGGACAGAACCCCCTTCATCGGAAATCATGGCAAAATGCGCAGAAGGCAGCTGGGATATTGCCAAAGCTGCAGTTGAGTTCAACGATTTTGGCACATCAGATGACTCAGGCACCATTGATGGGCACCCCCCCTGACCCATGGCTGATTTCCTCGGGTGTGTAACATGTCTAGAATTGCATGCAGACATGGATACGAGAATATGGCAACCTGAGAAGTGAGTTACTGTAAGATTTCAAGGTATATTAAGGCCATTCAAACTGCAAGACAAGTGTTGCAGTGATCACATTATACAAACTCAACGTCCAACACAGGGAAGACCATTGCAAAATATCACCATGGGATGAAAAGGGGATGAAACAACATTAAGAGTCTTTGTACCAAGATTTGATGCAGACTTCCTGTTGCCCATCAATGCAGCTGCACATTCCGAATTGCAGATACCTGAATGATCCACACAATTCAGACAGACAGACTCTCAATGCAAATTTCAGTTGTGTGTATAACACAAGAATGTTGGGATAGGAATTGCAATCCTTGATTTTGAGGTGCAACAGTTTGGCCGGGTCAGTGCTGTCGTGCCGGAATTTTGCTGGATTCCGGCACCTGCAGCAGGATTCTGAACTGTTGTGGCCATTCTGGCACCAGCACCGACTGCCCATGGCCGGAATGCAGGATTCCCCCGGATTCCTGCACTAAACCGGCAGTTGCAGGCATGCCTGCTTGAATGGTCACTACAACAGCATGTATGTCATACCATTGAATAGAGACAGTTCAGCACTTTTGAATGGTTTATTACACATATAATCAATTATTCAAATAGACCAAGCACAAGCTAATCTTTGTCCAGAATATATTCCCCCCCGTAGTACACTTCCTCCAATCCCACCACAATTGCATGTGATGCATGCTGTTAAATGCAGAAAAATCAGGAGATTCCGAATATGTGTTTCATCTCCTCTGAAAAAATCACATTAGTGAGAGCGTGCACATTCTGGCCTGAAAAATATTCCCCTGAGTGCGCAACCCCTGTTGCAGCACCAAGGAACAATTTTTAGGTCTCTTGAGCTTTTCCAATGGCTTCAAAATAGCTGAACATCCTCAAATTCATTAGTGGCTAACACACAGCTATGCTCAATACATGTGAATTGCACCTTGTGCACCACTTCTGTTGCATTTCAGCCTTGCCAAAGGCCTCGGCACCAAGAAACACATGTATGTACTTGTAAATCCATACCTGGGTACCCATGATATATGGGTTTTGGCTATTTTGAACACCCCTGTGGCCTCAAAACCCCCTAAGTCCCACTCTGGATCTCCATATCAGGCATGAAGCATCAAAAAAGGCAGCCCAGGGGTAAGTCTTTTTCTTGATTTCCCACACCACACTAAAACAGCTCCAAATCTCCTGAAGCTTGGCACATAGCTTGCCTGCAGTAGGGTGCAACTGATGCACAAAGGGGAGTGGCATTTGCACAGTGGGGTTCACCAGTGCATGTGGTGCTTTTAGGGGCTCCTGCCTCTATTTCTGCCATAGCTCTGTGGGAACCAGTCTGGCAGACTTATGATTATGGTCATTGGATTCAGCTAATCAAAGCACATCTAATCATATATAATGCATAATGGCCATGTTATGTGATTCATACATCCTGTGTTTGAGTCTGCACTAAGACCCCTAAATCTTCTATAAATTCTATTGAGAATTTAGGATTTTACTTCACTCCAATCCAACCTAAACTCATAATGATACTCAAATCATAAGATTTACTATTTTTATTCTGTTTGAACCATTTACTACTAGTCATCCATTATGAACCCTATGCCCTGATAAGTATTGTTTGAAAGAGCCAATTTTTCTCTACATTTATATACCTTACTCGAGACATTTCATCCACTGTAGAGACATGTCCAAGACATTCTTTCAGAAGATGCTCAGCCCTAGTAGGTTTTACTAGTGCTCGGACACCTGCATCTTTGATGCTGCCCGTTCACAAGGGTCTGATGCTTAGTCTCAACTCTCTATGGTTCAATGCTCACTCCTGCAAGCCTGGAAGCAATCCAGAATGGAAATCCAAGCAAAAGCGCTGGGTGAAGGGCTTAGCTAATAAGACCTAACCACTTCAGGCAGGACTTCTAATCTTCTGATGATGTCATGTCACATGATCATTTCACATTATATCACAGCCAGGGTTTCAGCTTGCTGCCCACAACAACCTGAAGAGATTGGAAATTCATTAGAACCAGCAGATAGGGTCTGATCTATTATTAGCCTGCATTGGCTATCACTCCAGAACAACAGGTACTAATGATATGCATAGGAACACAAGTGTACCCAAGCCCAAACATTGAGCACTCTACACTGACAATGTGTGTAACACCCTCATAGTGGAATGACTCCATACACTCAGCACACAATATTCAACTATGTTATGACATGTACATGCCATGTGTGTATAATAGGAAACTGGCAGAATGGATGGAACAATGTTTTGGGAGATGCTTGGATTTGGCTAGTGCTCTTTGTTTACACTTAGTATAGTTCCTGTAGACTGGATCTATTTGTACATACAAACAGACCAACAGCCATATAAGGCCCTGTTGGTCACCCTTTGAATGTATCGTACTTTCTATCCCCATATTTAATCACATTGTTTTGGTTAAGCCCTTAAAGCTACTTTAGTTCATAAGTTGGTAATCACAGTATGACTAGTCAATCACTAAGACCTAAGTTGCTTCAAGTCCCAACCCAAACCGTGGTAATGAGCTCCAGTATACTTTAGCAGTTCTACGTGCATGACTGCCATCACTGCCAGTCCCCTATGAGATTAACTGTGTGATTAGTGTTTAGTCTAACACATATTTATCTATATCCTAAGGCAATTACTTGCACTCTAGGACCCCATATACCTCCATCTCTTGGTGTATTGGACACACTCACCTCTGACAAGGCTCACAGTTAACTATATACTTAAGAGCTTCTGGCCCTGTCTTCTCCTATCTAGGTGACTAGTTATAGGAACCTTACAGCATACACCTCCAAGAGATCGCTGGAAGTGTATCATCTCTAATTTCCACAAGCACCTCTGTCCATAAACTCTTGGCACTCCATTGGCACTTGTCTTAAGTCCATGTTATGACCCACTAGTTCTCTTGATCTAGTGGCTAACGGTGGCTCTCTGTTCTGTTTACTGTCTATGGTGTTTCTATATTTATTGTGTATTTATTGGGTGTGTTTAACTATATACTAGTCAGTCTCGGTGTGGTGGACAAGATAAGGCAAACTGGGGGACCCAGCTTTGCCTTACGCTACTTATATATCAGGGGCTGCAGTGAGTCATCTCGATCCGCACTCCACAGCAATAACAAGGTCACGTGTGACGTCAATGGCCAATCAGGCGTTTCCAAGACGATCACGTGTTCTGGTTACTAGTCACGTGTACTAGCAGCTAGGTTATTTGCGGCTCCGAATCTTATATGAGCCGCACGAGGTCCGAGGGGTCATGTGACTATTGCTGACTAACTCACAGCTCGCAGGTGCATTACATGGGAGAGAGTTACTTGCTGCGAGTTGCATAAGCAGGCTAGCAACAATTAAGCACCAAGGTCATGCGACTCATAAAGTCCCTTGGTTGCTCTTGGATAAAATATGGTAATTATGTAATAAAATTGACTTAGTTGATTTTACCGAGTGCTTATCTCGTCGGTGCTTAGACGTCATGTATGCAAGTCATGACATCATTCCCTCCTTAGGGTCTCTTATGGGGGATTCCATAAGAGACATTTCTAAGGTATATCTACTGTTTGCTTCTAAGGGAATACAAAAAAGGGGCTCGTCCCCGCATACACCCATTCTACGTTTTTGGCCACCCAGGCCTCCCCCTCCTCCCCTTCTATGTCTGACCAGCACTTGCTGATCGCCACCCGACTGTTTCCTAAGATCACTGTCAGGTGTACCTTCATCACCTTCACGTGCTTGTATCAGCCCATGAAGTCCGCCTCGTACTGGCTCAGGGCCTTGAGCGAGTACTTGCCGTTGGTGTGGACCATGTTGTCAAGGATCCAGATATCGGCGTCCTCCAATAGGGCCAACATGTTCCACACGTTGCACATTTGGCTGTGCGTACCTTTTGACCAGGTGTGCGCTGTCTTCCCGGTCCCTGTCTCCCCTTCAATCACCAGGATGCGGTGGCGCATCCCAGGTGCCTTCGGGGGTATTTCTCGCTCGAACCAGCGGTCCGCTTGTTCGATATGGGCGGCGGCCTCTGGTCGCCCAAGCTCGACTGGAATGGCTGCCAGGAGCCCCACGTCGGTCTTGTACGTGTGCTCCACATACACTCGGACCGAGTTCCAGGCTGTTGTCATCAGGAGGGGACGGAGGTGCTTGAAGCGCTGGTAGTACTCCTCCTTTGTTTCCGCGGAAACAATCTCCTCCCCATCTTCTAGGTCCACCTGAGTGTCTTGGTAAGCGATCAAGGGACAGTGGACAGTCGACATCGGGCGTACCTGCATCCGAGACCATTCCCCCCCTTTTCCTTTTACGAGGATCCCTTCTAGCTGCTCTAGGGTGAGGTCCCCCGCCATGAGGTCCTCAACTTCTTCTCCCTCCACCCCTACGTCCTTCCATAGATAATGGAAGGCTGTAAGGGCTGGACAGCCACCGGGACCTTCTTGCAGCTCCTTCGGAGCGATGTTGGGGTGGTGCCCCTCGAAGTCCCAGAAGCTCGCGTTCTGGGTGTTCCACCTGTTCCTGTGCTCCAGGCTGATGGTTAGTGCATGGACATGGAGGGGGCATTCGGGGTTGTAGTTTGCCTCCCCTGGGTTGTGCCGTTCAATGACAGCCAGGGTCCGCCGATGGTTTGGTCGGTTCCTGCAGAAGTGTTTGAAGTGGCTTACTAGGCCGCTGGGTTCTTCCTGCCTTAGGGCACTCCACGTGAGGAGTACTGCTTGGCCTGTCACTCGGAAGTGGGGGGACTGGCCCAGATTTTGCTCATTGGGCGTCGGCGAGGCGGGCCCTTGAGCCGTCGGCGTAGGCCGCCCAGAACTTGGTTCTGGGTGTGGGGTTGCTTCCCAGCGCATGGGCGATGGCGAGGCCGACCTCAGTGGCGTGGACTCACCTCCCCTTGTCCGTCGCACCTTGCTCGGTCCAGCGTCGCTGGAACCTGTTGTTGCTGTCTGGGAGTGTTGCATTTTGAGTGGAGGGGGCAGGGCACATGTAGGTTGGGAGCTGGAGATTTGGGCATTACCCTCTCTTAATATACCTTCGTGGTGTGCTTCTTGGTCATGTGATGTTGTTTTCTGGCCACGTGATGACGCATCTCCAAGGGATGCCCTCCCTTCGCTCAGGGGCTCCACTCCTCGACTCTGGTTGGTGCCCCCTCTCCAACCCCTCCGGTATTATGAGATAGCAAGGGTCATGTGACCTGGTCTTGATCACGTGACTCCATACCATGGTCACCTGATGTTGTTTTGTTTGCATTTGTCTGACCCTTCCTGGTTATTTATACTCGGTCAAGGTGGGGGTTTTCTCATTTCCATCCTACTCTGCACTACTAGTGATGTAACGCCGGAACTTCCCGCGTGTTCCGGCGCAAAATTGCACGGTAAATCTGAATCCGTTGAAAAAACTGCATATATGTGCAGAAAGCGCTCAGCAGCGCAAATACACGCATATATGCAGTTTTTCCAACGGATTCGGATTCGCCGTGCAATTCCGGTGCGGGAACACGCGGGAATTCCGGTGTGACATCTCTATGCACTACCATGCATACCATCACTCTTAACTACGACCCGCTTTCCTGTACTTGCTGGGTGCTCCCGGAAGGGGACTATTGCGAGTACTGTGAGGCTGTTTGTGACGCGGCCCTCACAGATTACGAGGGGAAAGTCGGGGATTGGGTGACATTCACCCTTTCGAGTGAGTCGGTGCCCCTTTCTTCTTTGTTCCTTATTTGCTGATTTGTGATCGCAGAGGCTGATAGCCTGGCCGTGGAGCTCAAGGAGGCCGCTGATGCAGCGGCCCTCGCTGAGTTCTTCGAGGAGGGGTGTGCACCTACTCCTCCTCTGGAGGCCCTGGTCTATGGCCGGGGGTTTTCCCCTTTATGGAATTTTCTCGCGGACCTCAGGGATGAGGCCCTGTGGTTGCAAAGGCAAGATGGCATGGGGGTTGTGAGGGGTAAGGGCAAGGGCGTGTGCCCTAAGCCCTATGATCACATCCCTAAGGCGCAGGGTTCTTTGGGGTTCTCAAAATGTAACAAGAAGTAGAATTCAAAACATTCTCATTGTGCTATCTGGTTTAATTTGAGAGACAAACAGTTTGGGACCCTAATTTGGTCCCTGTTCCGTTGCCTCCAAGGGGGGCATGTCCAGGAATTCTGTCAGGGCCTGTTCAATATGGCCCCTGATGTCTTCCTCCTTGTCCCACTCTTCCCAATTGACAGTGTTGGTGTTGGGCTCCGCTTCGTTTGTCGGGGGTTGCCCCTCCAGGGACAGGGACGACATACTCCGCTTGATGGACCCGTCATCTGACTTACCTTTGCGGAGGTCGAGCCAGGACTGGAAGTCCTGTAAGGTGGCTCCCTTGTTGGCCACCATCTCGTACATTTCTTTGTCCGTCACCGTCTCCAGTCGACCCCAGTAACAGCTGGGCGGCATCAAGCAGAATTTTAGGGTCTCCTCATGGACCCTATTCTGAACCTCCTCTTTGGCCACCCAGTCCAACATCACCCTCTGCCTCCTGAGTTGGGGGACTTGCACTTGTCTTTTTCGTTTGGCTGCCTTAACAACGGCATCCACGTTGGAACCTACCTGGTTGTCGATTACGTACATTGGCGTACGCTTTAGTGAGGCTTGGGTTCTTGGTGCTGCTGAGTGGCACCACTCGAGCAGACCCTTCTTTGCATCCAGGTATACCTTGGCGGCCACCCAGTTCTTCTCGTGGTGTTCCTTCCTGGGGATCCATCTGAGTTTTACCCCGGGCATTAGTCTCCTGGCGTACTTACAGGCTTCTTCTATATTGTTGTACATCGTGGGTTCCTCGCGCAGGAGGTGGGGGAGGGTGATTGGCGGACCCTGGAGGGTCCCCATCGATAGCACTGCTGGGATGTAGTAGCGGTTTGCGGGCATTGTGTGTGTGTTGCAGCGTGTTAAGTGGAAGTGGGTAGTCAGTCGACTTGGATTTCGTAGGCTGTTCCAATGTCCTTTTATACCCGTCTGCCATGCCGTTTGGTCTTCTTTGTCTTGCTGGTCAAGTCATTTCTAGGTGACTCCTCTTGTCCTGGTATTGGTGCGTTGGGCTCCCTGCTGCGCAAGTCCTCTAGCAAGTCATTCATGGTGGCAAATTTCTTGGCCCGTTCCTCTGTGTCCTCAATCGGGTCATATCCCTCCCACCTGATTCGATAGAACAGTTTTCCCTTTTTCCATTTCCAAGAGACAATATGACTAATCTGCCATTCCTCCTCTCCTTCTTTTGTTTTGATTGGCGGTGGTCAGATTTGCTGTCTGTGGAATGGTTTTGTCTTCTTTGTATTTAGTCAGCAGGCTGACATGAAAGACGTTGTGTATGCGCATCATCTCGGGTAGTTTGAGCCAGTAGGCGTGGGAGGATATCTTTTCTATGATCTCAAAGGGTCCTCCCTTCTTGTCGTCCAACTTCTTCGATGGTCGCTGCGTGGTGACGTTGGTCAGCAGGAGCCATACTCGGTCCCCTACTTCGAATTCTCTTCTGGACGGTTCCTTGGTTCTATGAAGGTTCATGGCTGACAAGATTTTGTCCCAGACCTTCCTCATTTTCTTTGTTATGGCCTCTGCAGCCGGTACTGATCAGTCTTTGGTATCCTCCTCCCGAGGGGCTAGCCATTGGGGGTTTTCCCCATATACTGCCTCGAACGGGGATACACCCGTCGTGGAATTCTTATGTTGGATATGACAGAATTTGGCTATGGGTAACCACTTGGACCAGTCGTTCTGCTGGTAGTTACAGAAGGTCCTTAAGAAGCCCTCTACCCATTGGTTTGTTTGTTCTGCCAAACTGTTGGTTTGAGGGTGGTAGGCAGTAGAGAACTGGGGTTGGATCTGCAGTTTCTGGTATAGCGCCCTTAGGAATTGGCTGTTGAATGTCAGGCCCCTATCAGATACCGTTCTTGCGGGCGTCCCGTGCAGCTTCCATATTTCCCTAATGAATATGTCTGCTAGCTCCTCGGTGTTAGTGGATTCCAGGCAGGGGATGAAATGTGCCTGCCTGGAGTATCGGTCCCCTACTGTTAGGATACTGTCGTAGCTGTTTGACACAGTAGCTTGACGATGAAATCATAAGCGATGTCCTTCCATGGTTTTACGGGATTTGGTAGTGATTTGGTTTTGCTTGGTTGTTTATGGCCTTTAACCCTCCCGCAGACCTTGCAGGATCCTACGTACCCTTTCACCTGGGTAATCATTCCAGGCCAGTAGTATCCTTCAGATAGAAGCTCCGCAGTTCTTTGTTCCCCTTGGTGTCCAGCGATGGGGTGATTGTGGTATAATTTCAGTAGTCGTTCGCAAATGTCTTTATCCTCGGGGACGTATACTCGCCCATCGTAGCAGAGGATTCCTTCCTCAATCTGATACCTATTGAATTGCTTCCTTACGGACAGCAGTAGGGACTCTTTTCCTTCCGTACTGGATATTAGGGTTGTTAGGGATTCGCCTTCTCCCTGGGCTTCTCGGATTTCATCCAAGAGGTTCTCTGTGACCTCTGCCCTGAATCCTATGAATTTCTCTTCCAAAATCATGATTTGTGGGGGTATAACCCCATCACTGTGATCATGTCTTCTTGACAATGCGTCCGGTTTATTGGACATCTTACCTGGCCTGTATTCGATAGTAAAATTGAATGAGGCTAGGATTGTGTGCCACCTGGCGTGCCTTCTGTTCCAAACTTGGGCTTTATTCCAGAACTGGAGGTTGCAATGATTGGTATACACCGTAACCAGCTTCTCGGTTCCTTCCAGGAATAACCTCCAGTGTTCTAGTCCTCCGATGATAGCTAATAGTTCTTTATCGTGTGTATTGTAATTTAGCTGTGGGGGTGTGAAGCTCTCCGAAAGGAAGGCTATGGGGTGCAACCTACCGTCCTCTCCCTTCTGGTTGAGTACCGCCCCCAGGGCCACTCCAGACGCGTCTGTTTCCATGTAGTAAGGCTTCTTTGGGTCTGGGTGAATCAGCACTGGTTGCTTACATATTTCTCTTTTGATTGCTGTGAATGTATTTGCTTCTTCCTGCCCCCAGGTCCAGAGTGTTTCTTTCCTAGTTAGGTTCATTAGCAGCTTAGCGATCTTACTGAAATCCTTCACAAATCTTTGGTAGAAGTTGGTGAAGCCTAGGAAAGCTTGCATCTGTTTAACTGTGGATGGTTCCTTCCACTCTTCTACCACCTTTACCTTTTCCTTTTCCATTGATATCCCTTCCGGGGTGATGACAATGCCAATAAAACTAGTGTGAGTAGTGTAGAACTTGCATCTGTGGGGTTTCAGGAACAGGTGGTGCCTCCGGAGTCAGTTTAGGACTTCCTTGACGTGCTCGGTATGCTCCTCTTCTGTGTTGGAGTAGATCAGGATATCGTCCATGTATACCACCATGTAGACATTGATAATGTTGTGGAATATTTTGTTCATGAAGCGCTGGAAGGTCGCAGGCCCGTTCTTTACCCCAAAAGGCATTACTAGGTACTCAAACAGTCCTTCCTTGGTTCTGAAAGCCATCTTCCACTCGTCTCCCTCCTTGATGCAGATGTTGTTGAAACCCCAACGGATGTCCATCTTGGTGAATATCTTGGCGTCCTTAAGTTTCTCGACGAGATCTGCCTGTATTGGCATTGGGAATTGGTCTGGTTTACTGATTGCGTTCAGCTTTCGGTAATCTACCACTAGCCTAAGCCCTCCATCTGCTTTGTTTACATAGAAGCAGGGTGAGGCAATGGGTGACGTGCTCGGCCTGATTTTCCCATCTTTCAGCTCCTTATCTAGGTATTCCTTGAGGGCTCGTGATTCCACCGGGGACATTGGGTATGTCTTTGCCAGTTTAGGGAGTTCAGCCCCTTTGACGAAATTGATTGCACAGTCATATACCCGGTGCTCTGGCATCTTGCTGAATCCTTCCTCTTGGAAGAGGTCCTTGTATTCTAGGAATTCTTCCGGGATCTCTGGTTCTACCATTATCTCTGTTGCTGTTTTACCTGTGATGTCGTCTTTGTAAGAGATGGAGAGGTCCTTCCATCTGATGATCGGGTTTGCTTCTTTGAGCCAATCCTTTCCCAGAATGATCTTGACCCCCCCTGGGGGCATTACGTAGCAAGTGCATTGCCATTTCTTTCCTTCTATCTCGACCTCTAGGGTTGTTTTTTGGGAGATCCTCTCTTTGATCTCCTTTCCATCGATAGCTATGACCGCTCTACTGTGTTTCAGTGGTACCGTTTCTATTTGGTTCTCCTTGACGTATCTTGTGTCGACGAAGTTCCTTGAGGATCTGGAGTCAATAAGAGTTTTAGTGGGTTCCATGATTCCCTCCACTGACGCATAGATGATTGATTCTCCATTTGATTTCTTTAGGTAGAATACATGCGTCGGGTCGGTGTCTTCGGGGGTGTCAGACATGGTGCTGGTGTCCCCCTTCAGTTTTCCGACTCAGGTTCCGGTCCCTCCCCTTCTATGGCTTCCTTTCCTGCCTTTCCGTATGTCCTTCCCTTAGTAGTGTTAATCCAGCTTCCTCGGCAGTCCTTTATCATGTGTCCTGGTTTAGCACATTTGAGACATAGACCCTCTTTCCGTCGGCGTTGGTTTTCCATGTCAGAAACCTTTTCGATAGGGCTATTCTTTTGGGGTGAAGGGTTACCTACCTTGCCTGTTATTGTGGGTGGTGCGGCTGCTTTTGCTGTGATGGTTGATCCCGCCTTGCCCACCAGGTGCTTAGTAGCAAATAAGATATCATCTGTTTGGCAGGCGATCGCTATCCATTCCTCAAGGGAAGAGTCTTCGAAAGCCCCATATAGCTCCATCTTGAGTAGTTCCTGTCATACATCAGGCTTAAGTCCTCCTTTGAACCTGTCGATTAGGGCCTCTTGGTTCCATTCTACCTCCTGAGTGAGGTTCCTGAACTGGGTGGCATAGGCTTGTACACTCTTTTCTTGTGTGAGTTTCCCTAGGTCACAAATGGCCTTCTCCTTCTTAACAGGGTCTCCGAAGTTTAGGAGGAAGGCTTTTTGGAAGACCTCCCAATCCCGTAGGAACTCGTGGTCCTCCTTGGTTGCAAATGCTTTGATCAGTGGTTGTGCCCAATCACCCGCAGGTCCCAAGGCCATGTTCAATAATGTATGGTTTATCTTACATCGGTCTCCGAAGGTTCCTTCTTTGTACAGTGTGCCACAAAACCTATCATAAAAAACTGCCTGTACTAATCACACTGTTATACAGCCTGAAGAATATGCTTATGTAAGCTGAGGCTTGAATCAACAATAGCCATGCTTCTTGGCTACAGTTCGTGACTTGTTTGGCCTTGTTTGGTTCAGTATTCATTGAGCTGTGGGTCAAACAGTCAATCAGTTTTTATGATAGGTTTTGTGGCAGCCTGGCCATCAGGCACTGTGTGATCTGTGGGTAGGCATCTATGAGCCTGGACAATCTCCACATCCCAATTGAGACACTACAACCTTAGCCAAGCCTGCTGTGCAAATTGTGGCTGTGCTGCCTGCAATGCTGTGCCAGCACACATGCTGCAAGTTGGTGCTGTGAGGCAACAGCAATGGCAGCCAGAGCACCAAGCAGCTTGTGCTGGTCAGCATGTCTGAGGTGGTTGTAGGGGTATTTGGACCTGCTGAGTCCAATGGGAGCACTTGCAGCCTGTGTGGAGCAGCATATCCTGCTGGAAGAGCCAT
>WSTG01000058.1:0-39143 GCA_019616325.1 Ceratobasidium sp. 394 | reverse complement strand
GGCCTCTATGGAGTGAAACATCATGCCACCCCTATCCGAAAGCCAGCTCCTGTTGATCTACTGTTGAGATATCGGCTTAAACCCCTCACTTTCCCCTCATTCCTTTGAGGATCTCGCTCTTTAACATGTACAGAGCTCTCGCGCACGCATTCACCCCGCTCCGGCTGCTTACAAACACCTCCGTTGCCTATACACTGCTGGTAAGGGGTCGATTTTTGTGCTCGCATTTTACGTCAAACTATGTGCATAGATTTGTTCGCACGGACGATGCGATTCTGAATATACTCTTCATATACCTCAAATCCTTTTTGTTGCCGAGATACCGTGCCTGACCCCGAAGTGGAACGGATTTCAATCCGAGTGACATCATATGTGTCCAACCCTTATGGTATCTATTTTTTTGCGCTCAAGTAATAAAGTACAGGGCTACAATTATGTGAAAAAATCTGGAGGTGGTTGGTTGACTAATTGGTGAGATATGTAGAAATTGAGATGTAGCTGAAATTAGACCAACCGACCGGGTAGTGGAATGCATGCACTTCCCCCCCTCCAAATACCCCAAATGTGTCAAAATTGGAGACTAAAGGTTAAAGAATACTAGTCAGTCATCCCTATTACTACATGGATTGACCAGGCTCAGATGAGATGTATAAAGAAGGTTGATTGATGTTGAACCTGACCAAAACTGTGAGTTCTCATACAACAGTTCTACCAACCACTAAGCTATTACTGATGCTATGCAATGGATTCTACTTAGTAGATGGCATAGCAAAAACATGGTCTAGGCATCTGGATTAACATTTAACACTAACAGAGGGCAGTGAGTGGGGGCACCGTACCATTATATCCAAGCAAAATGTCATAGTTAAGGAGTATGGAGTTGTATTTGGGTGTCTAGTAACTAGCCTATGGGCATATATATGCTACCTGAACATTGTCAAGTCAGCCAAACAAAGGCTGCATAACCCATTTCAACTTTTCTTGCTTAATCTGTGCCTCTGAACTAGAACATCCAGTCAAATTCTATTGATTTCTGGTAATGGCTCTTGATTTTTTAAATCTATGTTTACGAGCTACATATGGTCCTTCTATCTACACACTTTAGAGCACTTGAATCAGGCCATTTATGGTAGAAACCCGACCGTTCCACTTCCCGGTCACGTTCCACTTCGGGGTCAGGCACGGTATGGCTCGTTTTCCGCCAGCCACGGTGTTGTGTTTGGTTTGTGTACGGGTTTGATCAAGGTTTGATTGATGCGTTAGCCTGTGGAGCGGTATGCACGAAAAATGTGGAGTCCACAACATTTCGCAAACGGCTGTATCAGACTCCGAGGGACCGGGTTCAGCGTCGAGGTGAATGTGTGGCGAGACGCTCACGTGACCGCGTAATTGCCAATTAGACTCCATCCAGTCTTGTCCTAACCTACTACCTAGTCTTAACCACAACTGCCCGCCGCCGTCCACCGCCGCTCTCGATTTCTCCTCTCTCAACCCGGCTTCTAGCAATAATAAAGTGGGTTCATTGACGCCATTTCCACCTGGATAACTGGCTTATGCTTACCTCGACGCGTCCGTAGATCACTTGTCACGTGTAGCGCGAGGTGAGCTAACCCCAATTCGGAACGCGAAATGAAAGCCAACTTTCATTCCAGAATGGACGCCGCACAGCTCTTCGCTGCGATACTGGCCGCCCAAAATGCCAGTCAGGGCGCAAACAACGCCGGTAAGTGTTTGCTTATTTCTCGCTTGATATCTTGCACTAACGTCTCCTAACAACACAGCCGCACCCAATCCACTGCCAAGTAAGTGTATTCTATTTGTTTATTTCGATTTCCCCTTCTAACGGGTGTTTTTGTACCCAGCGCGAGAGAAAGTCGACTTCCGCCCCTGCAGCTCGATACGAACCAGTAAGTAATATTCCGTTCACCGTTTTTTCTATGTTCTAATCAAAGTTTCATTACTCCAGATCACAAATCAGGGCTAAATCACCCGCTCAACACCGTTCCCCATCACAAGCCGGCCCACGCTACCGCTTCCTCTTCCTCGCACTCTGTCCCTCCCTCACGTTCCGACACACCTCGCGCAGCTCGGGTCTCCCTGTCCAAACTAGCAACCGCGATAACCGTCGCGCCGACAGGGTCGTTGCCGCAGAGGAAGCGCTTGCCAAGACAGACGGCCCTCAAGCGTCAAAGGCCGCCAAAGCCTTAAGCACCTGCAAGGGCAAGGGGAAAGGAAAGCAGGTCGAGGTGCATCCTGCCCAAAAGGACGCCACGGACAACGAGGAGAGCGATTCAGACGAGGAGGTAAGTATACACTCATGTTAACTCTCTATACTAATACCTGGATAGGCTCTTCGCCTTGCCCCCATCGAGGTGAGCGCGCCCAGGCGAAAATCGATTCTCCCGAAGTAAGTTGATTTGTTATTTCAGTTCCCTACTCATTCCCTCCAATCCAGCCCACCGAGCCTCCCAAGGGGAAAAAACGTAAGGTGGCTGAGGCGACTAAGGAACCTGAACCGGTAAGTCCCGCCGCCTGCAGTGAATGTTACTTATCACCAGCGCCCAGGCCGATGATATCCAGGAGCCGGCGACGAAGAAGCAGAAGCCGCGGCCTAAAATGGTAAGTCATCAACACGCTTAATTCATCTTACTAATCCGCCGCTAGCGTCCTCCCCCCGTGCCCGAGCCTTCCAGCACCTCCGCTCGTCTGCGATCCCTATTAGCTCAGACGGCACGATCGACATCGCCTCCAGTAGCACCGCCGTTAGCCCTGATGCCCCCGACGCTCCTGCCGCCACTGCGCCTTTAATTTCGTCCAAGGTACGCCATATCAACCATTTACATTGCTTGCTCATATTTACTTTAGCCGCCGTTTAGGTCGTGAGCATCAAGAAGGCACTCGTGCCTGCCAAGTCCGCCGGCGTGAAGGGTACTCGTGCAACCACCCGTGCAACCACCCGCGCCAAGGCTTAGTGGACCCACGGGTCTTATACCGGAGCGGACCCAGTTCTGGCCGATGCGGCGATCCACCAGTCAACGACCAGCAGCAACACAACGGCGGGCAACCAGAATAGAGACCGGAACAAGGCGAGCTTGGATGTCTAATCCACGAGCGTTGCCAACTGCCTTACTGCCTGCGAGCCCGTCGTATCATTGCAACGCCTCGAGCACGCCTTTCATAGACGTGATTCCGGCACTGTTTGGGAGGACCGATAGAGGGATTGGCTACCTTGGAGGCAGGCAAACTGGGCGGCTCAACAGGGAAATCGGCACCTTCTGCCGCGGAAACTGGGGCTCCCAGGTCACGGTTCGCTCCCCGGCGAGCTGCACGTGTAGTACGAAACAACCCAGCAGACCGCGGGATTCCCTTGAGCCCTGGGTGAGTCTCAAAGTGCGACGAAATCTTTTCGAAAATCTCTGCCCGCTTTAGCCCAGTGAACGACACACCGAGTGATGCCGCCAAACCGCCTAGCCGCTCGAGAGTCGCCGTTTTGAAGCTTTGGAGGGTTCCTTCGAACACGTAAGCCTCGTTTGCAATCAAGCTCCTCCTCCCTTCAGCCTCCTTCACCCGAGCCTCCTTCCTGGCCGCTTTTTCAGCCTCTGCCCCTCGCTTAGCCCCCTCTTCCTCCAGCTCTTTTTGGAACGCCTCTTGCATCCCCGGATTAGTCAAGAATCCATACTTTTGGATTTTCGATATCGCCGAGGCTTCCGCAGAGGTACGTTTAGGTTTATTTCGTGCGTTGAGCTGGTGGCACACATCCTCGTACCGGCGTTTTAGCAAGGTAAGGTGAGCATAAGCCGTCTGCCCATAATCTGTAGCCGTGACCAGTGCCTGCCATAGCGCCTCGATATCCTGCTCGTAGTGTGCTACTTGCTCCTTGAGCGGTAGCCTCCGCCAGTCACCTACAAATTGACCGCGTACAAGTTTTGACCGAAGAGCAATGGGGAGCTCCATTAGAGCTAACATTTGAGGTAAGTGAACGTGCGCAGAATTGATCTAAAAGTCTCTACCTTGACTTGGCTCGGAGTCATCAGAACCGACCGGTTGCGGCAAGACTGGCTCCAAATTATCAAGATCAATTGTTGGGCTGTTGGGCACGCTCGATGGCTGTTGAGCAGCGGGGCTACTGGCCCCGGGAACAGCGTCGAGGGTCATCAAATTAGGGGCAATGTGGTCGGAGTGGACCGAGTCACCAGAGGGTGGATCAGATGGGATGGAATCGGGCGTTGGAGAGCCGGGACAAATCGGATCGAGAACAGTAACGACTGAGGGGTGTGGTGCAACGATGATTGGGACATCGGGGAACGGGGATGGAAGGTGGGCAATCGTGGATGAAACCTTGCTAGGTGCGTAGTCTGCGTCTGTAAAAACGTCGGGGTTGAAAGGATGATGGCCAGTACGACGCCAAGCGTCAATGATGGTATCTGGGCGCATGCCCACCTCTCGAGCGGCCATGTATTTCTGTATTGTTGTGGCTTTGCTAACTGACTCGTCAACCCGCACGCTGGTCTCGCTGGTCTTCTTCCATTCGGCTTGAATCAAGTTGGGCACGCCAACATCGAGCGGCTGCGTCTTGTGTGTTGTTTTCGGTGGAAGACAAAAGAGGAATATCCTCTCCTTGAACGCAATCTCACGTATGCCAGTCGAAATGTGAGGACCGTGGCCATCCAAGAGAAGGACAATTGGTGCGTCCGATACTCGCTGCTCCATTGCGGTCGGTATAAACACCTTCGCAAACCACTTCTCGCATATATCATCCGATGTCCATCCATTGTCGCTTGGAACGCAACTGGAATAGTTTGTAAGTTTAGCTTGTTTGTCTATGTTCCATGCTGTACTCACCATCCGATACGCTTGTCTTCCCACCACATTCCGATATCTCCCTGCTGGTGTACAAAACTCGGTTTCATAGCAAAGCCGGCTGCACTGACGCATTCGATTGCCGTCGTAAGCTCAAGACTGTCGTTTTTGAGCTTGTACTGCGGTTTTTCCAGTAGGCCAAAGAAGTACTTGTGTGGGGTCGTCGAACGGCAACCACCACCCTGGACACCCTTCTCATCCATGTTCCGTTGTGCTCCGGAGGTATTCTGTAGCGTGTGATCATGTCGTTGTATGCTGCAAAATGTGCCGACATTGTGGCCTTGTTGAAACCCGATGCACGCTTTGGATCGAGTCCGTAAGTTCGTTTGAATTTGAGAAGTGCTTTGTGTCGTTTGACAAATCGTTTGTACCAGTGCGCTGAGATCTTGTCTTCGGGCCCGGCAAGGTCTTGTGCACGTACGAGCAGATCGTCTTTGGTCCATGGGATTCCAATTGAGCCGTAGAAAATACATCAATCAACAAGGGTGGACTCGACAGCTGGAGGGAGCGTTTGCTGGTGAGCATGCCCAATTTTAGTATCGGAACACATTCCCCTTGCACGGTTTGACAGTGTTTTACCTGGGATGTCATGGGCTTCAGCGGCTTTGCTGATGCTCGGGAAGATCCCCTGTCGAAGATCTTCCAATGCTTCCCGAATGCGATCCTCGCGTGTGAGTCCGTTTGTATCTGCTTTTGGCATCTGTTTGCTGACATTTAGCCTTAACTCGTGCCGACTGCTGGTGGCTTACAGCTACGTATTGCTTGCAACAGTGTGGTTAGGATAGCGTGTCGTTTTCAGGGGACCACAGTATACTATAGCGTTGCTGGATTAATTTAGAATAGTATGATTTTCCCCGACGGAACCAACTGGTTCCGAAGGTTAGTCCCCCGACTTCAGAGTGTTGCCAGCACGTCTTTGCATTCATAAGAACAAGCTCGGATAATTAAAACTACAGTGCCGTCAAGGCTCTGCACACTTAGCCCAAGAGTTAAACCTCTGCAGAAGAGATTCTCTATCGAGTACTGAGCTTCCGAAGGGAGTCGATGTTCCGGTTCATGCCCAAAAAGTGGGTTGTATGCGCTATTACTCACCCACCAGCCAGATTTTTCTCACAGAAACTTCACGATGAAAGCGTGCAGGTGCCTTCTATTCATTGATATTTATGTCATATTCTTAGCTTTTGCGGAACCTGCAGGAATCTGCGATTGGCCAGAACTAGGTCTGAATCCGGCCGTCCAGACCTAGGTCACCCCTAGTACTGTATCCTGTTAGGCCGACCTCTCCTTGGGGGCTAAGCGCCCGGCTCTACGGTGCCTGGCAGCAAAGCCGCCCACAACCGGATGATGTCGTCTGATTGTAACGCGTCAACACGTCCAAAGTCGCGCCGCCCTTTGAACCTGACCACGACCATGCCCAACTCCTATGCCCAGTGCCCGTCCCCATGAAGTACGTACCGTCATGTTTGACGCCTTGGGTATCGCTGTAGCTCGTGAAAGAGCAAAAAGGGTAACGTAGGTTAAATTCGCCGGAATTCGAGAGATTAATTTGGGCTCTGCTAGGCGAGAAAGAGCATTTCGCACTATCTTCCGGGTGCGGGGCGCGCTTGCGACTCGCAACGCTGTTTCGAAAAGTGGTTGCTGCCTCGTTTGGTGAGTGCCAGGTCTTGACCGCCAAATTTGCTGGAAGAACGCTGATGCTCATGCCCCTTGCTGTAACGTCGGCGGATATCCGATCTGATTCGCGTTTTTGTTGTGTTAGGTCGAGTTTTGCGTATCCCAGCCGTCGCTGATTTTGTTGTTGTTTGGCAGACACCCCGGTACAACCCTCTTAGAATCCAATGTTCAACACAGACATTTCGTGGTCTCTCGCCTGAGAGAATTACCCAGAGCGCTCGTGGAGTGACAGAAGACACTAGTCCATGGCAAGCCTTGTTTTACCTCGTCACATCCACGCCGCGCACTTAAATACCTAATATTCTAGACCGAGCTTTGAATACAGGCGCACTTTCTCAATTCTGTTCCTAAACCTAGATACAATCTCACAAGTGCACGAGATCAGAAACCGCACCTTCTCCGGTGCGCTCCACCTTAATCAGCCCCTGGCTTAATTTTACAGGCCCCAAGGTCTCTGCCCCAGCCGCACGTCCCATACACCCAACCCAACCTTATAGGCCACTGCTCGATCCTCCTCCCGAGATTATTACCTCTCTAGGCCGTCTGCTGTCGACTCTCTTACCCCCACCCAGTTCTCGTCCACCTTCGTTCCAGCCTGGGTCGTTTCTCGGTCCCAACGGTACACCTAGACAAGGACCCCCTGCGACGCCTACCCCGACGCCTATACCCAGCCCAGGGCTTGTACTATTTCAGGTTCTCCCGCCTCCACTGCCTTTGCCTGGGCGGGCGCCAAGCTTGGGTCCAGCCAGCGGACGAGCGAGCCCGAGGCCAACCCACCACTTGAAGAATTGGTCGGAGGGCCCACACCGTCCGAGGTGATGCGAAGTGGCCGAATGGGACTTTCATGCAATCCAAGCTCGAGCAGGTCACCATGGAGATCATCTCTCCAAGATCCTCGTCCTTGATAACCGCACCGGTATGTAGACCATGCCTTCGCCTTCCGGCTAAGGTTTGCTTGAGAGTATGGGTGCAGGTTTTTATGGTTTTTCGTATCTCGGGCCATGAGCTGCAGTTGCTAATTTGTAGGCTGGCCATGGCTCCTCCCGCTTCGACAAGTCCTCAAATAGCCCAAAGTTCGACTCGATCGTGGCGGTTTTTCCGCGTGGGCTAGTCGTTCCTTTTGTGTTTTGATAGGACCACATCCTTCAGCTCAGCCCCGTTGATGTAGTCCCCGAGGTCCACGCCGCCGGAGGGATCATTCACTACCGGTTCAGATTCGCCCTCATCCTGCCCGCATCAGCTAAGTCCCGTGACTGCTAGTAGCTCTGCATATTCGCCACAATTGTTTTTTTTTCGGCGTTGGTTCGCAGTCTCTCAGAATAAATCGAAAGCCATGGCTTGTGGCCATTCTTCAACTCTGCCAAGTATCTCCATGGTTTGGGACGGGCCAAAATGGACGCGCAGTAGAGTTGGTAGGTCTGTGGGTTATCGTTCCGCTCGAACCACGCCCTCAGGATATTAGGTAGGTCCCATAGCCTTCATGTCTAACACGATGTGTTGCCGCCGAACGCGAATGCTCCGCTTGATAACAGACTCGGATACGTCTGGGATCACCAGGAGGGCTCGTGCTAGCTTCTAGTCCCTCTTCGGAAACGCTTTTTGCGCTATTGAGCTTGATGCACTCCTCGTATCTTTCGACGAACAGGAAGGTTTCGTTCGCAAGCTTACCACCCCGGAATTTATAGTCATTAATACGTGACAGAAGGTAAATAGTACCATTGATTGCTACCGCCAGTTGTGACGAATCCTGGCAAGCTGGCATCCAGGCACGTAATTTTACCATTACACCATGCGTAACATACCAGATTGGTATCATCTCCCTCTTGCCGATTCGCTTCTGCTTGTGCTCCCGATCTAAGCTCCGGGAACGTCCGCTTCAAAGCCGCCACTACGCTCGACCAATAGATTGGGGAGTATGGGTGAGAACAGATGGCACCGCTTCCCTATGAGGTACGCTATCACTTGTTGGCTGGAGTATCCCATCTCACGATTCAGCGACAGGTCGCACCAAAACAGTAAATAGCTCGTCGTTCTTCGGCGCATCCCCGATGGGTTTCAAATTTTTTGATGGTAGGGGTACGTTTGGCCATTCTAGAGGAGCGGTTGTACGACCTAGCTTGTTTTTTAGTTGCGTAGTGGGTGATGTATTAAATGATGGGCCATACACCGATTCCAAACATGAGTAGCTTAATATCGTTATTACAGCGCCCTCCGTAGAAGACCTCTGGACACCATGCGTTTAGCTGTTTGATTAACCGCTTAGTACGTATTTCGCCTGCCTCTGAGACGTGATCTCTGGCTGAAAGCTCAAACAGCGCACGTTGTTTACAGGTCTGACGCTTGGTGTCCCTGTTGTATACCGAGCAGATGTTGGAAGTACAGACATGATGCTGCTTGGAACGGGCGAGCTTTAGCTCCATGAAGCGTCATTCCTTGTCGTAGGTGGGTGAATTAAGATTTGGGGGACGACTGTAGACCGTACCGATTCGGACCCGCTAGGCATAACCACAAGGACCTCCTCGGTCAAGCCGTTGAGATGCGAACGAACATTCGCTCGCAGGTTGGCCTCGATTTTTTTCCCCTAAACTGGGATGTCTGGAGTAGAATAATCACCTCGCCAACATCTAGAGAGTTGGCCAACTGCATTATCATGTGGAAATGGAGGCTTCCTGTAGAAACAAAATATGTATATTGAATGAATATATGGAAGAGTACAAAAGAGTGTGGGAAAGAGAAGGAATGAGCTACAAGAGGGCGCACCAGCGCCCCTATTTATACCTTACGATTCCTATCGAGTCATATTCATGTGCTGCTGCGCATACACTGCCAGCGCATACACACTTGACTCGATTATTGACTCATCGTTCTAGTGTATTCTACTATATACGTACACTTTCTACACTTCCCTGCCCTTAGACTTCAACAACCCCAAAATACCCATTGCCGATCCCGCTTCCCCGTACGATTACGGCCGACTCGAGTATTTGTTTTGAACGCGAATAAGGTATGTAGAACCGTCGGTGCTAAGAAAAAGAACCGAGTCGCCGACCTGATTCCGCAAATACCTGACTTCTTTGGCCTGGTCCGCAATTACAGCAGTGCTCTCCGCTACCGAACTTTCGAGCTCGTGGAGCTGGCGCTCGTAAGCCAAACGGCTAGGGAATGTCTGCGCCGAGGGGCCGGCTGAGGTACAAAGTGAGTCTTAATATATACTTGCCATTCACGCATAAACTTACCTTGCGCCTCACGCTCTGTAGAGCAAGCTAAGCCTGTATTCAACTGCATTCACAAGTCTTACCATCCAGTTCACTCAAGGGTTCCGTGGCGCCTCGAGATGTCACCCCCGGGGTGTCGCGAGGAGTGAGGAGCATTGTATGTGTGCTCAAAGGCGTAGCTACCCTCTGACCAGACGTGCGCACAGCGGTGGGACTCGACGATACGGGTTGGGGGCGCGAGGCGAGGTTCGATTGAACACGAGACGCAGTTGGGAGCTTAAACTCTGGCGTTTGTAGCGTTAACGGTCGGTGGGGCTTTTTGGGCGGTGGAGCAGACGTCGGCTCATCGTCTTCTTCGTCGAAGAAGTCATACCCACCGACAACCTTGCGTTTAGGCATCGTGGGGGGCGTTGGGGCACTCGGGGGCACTCGGTATGTTTTTAACTCTCGTTCTCCTCGGACGAGCGCGGTGTTAACCCTCTCCGAAGCGCTGCATTTATCCATACCTGGACAGACGTCGGCGTCGCGCCAGTCCAGAGGGATTCGATACCGTTTCAGGTGAGCAAATTTGTCCTATGGCCTCCCGGATTGGGACTGATAGAGGCTACTTAAGGGCTGACCATATGCAACTTGTGTCGGCGGGACTTGGCACATATTCTGATATAGCAGTATTGGCATTATTTAGGATTGTAAAAACAACGGTGCTATCTCGATAAATAATCTATTACCAAATATATTCATAGGATCTCAAACATCTCCAAAGGATCCCGAACAGATTGTTTGCAGATCTGTTCGGAAGATAATTTCATTGATCCTCACACATCCTTTGAAGATCTCCAAAGGATATCCGACCCCGACTTCCAGTGACACTCGTCACTCCTTGTGCTCAACAAATATATAAACCTCTTTGAAGGCTCAGAGGTTTATTGGATTGCGCTTTGTACGTTTAGGTAGATATATGCGCTTGAATTTGAGAACTTACGTTCAATCTGGCACCATTTAGTTATGTGCCCAGATCGTAAGCTACAGTAGTAGCTACATGACAATGGATTCGAGCCCCCCCCCCGATATTAACACAGTACGCAACCTCGTCATTCTTCGGTCCAACGAAACCTATCCAACCTCGCACACTCCTGATTCAAAAAAGTCATGCAGCGGTGTCAGCGATGTGAGTATATCACTCAATTTACGATATTTACTGAAATTCATTCGATCGTCTAGGATGAGTGGAGCCTAAAACCCGCCATTCCACAGTCTCTACATCTGAGTTTGATAATGTTGAGAAGTATTTGGGTGCGGTGCCACTGTCTCCCGAGCTATTCGGAAAGTCAAGACCACTAGGATATTGGCAGTCCCTGGCCGCCACATCGTCCCGTCCTCGTCTTGCAGAGTTTGTGACAAGATATCTTACGGCACCAGGTGAGCCTAACGGTTGATTAAACTCTGTCTACTTACTGACCTTTTTACTCCTCAGCATCGTGAGGAGAGGGGTCTAACTAATGGTGCGCCCGAGCTTGTGAGTACTCGTGCGCGTTAACTTGAAATTTGCCTGTCGTCGAGTGGTGAAACACGAGTTAAGCCGACGCAACTATATGAGTACAGGCCGGCAAGGACAGAAGACGACACCAACGGCGCACAGAGCAGAACTCGGGGAAGAAACTAAGAAAGAACGGCATCACATGCTGTCCCCCACGACAATAATTGGCTGTGTATGTACATGGGTGAGTGGGGGTTAAATAATAGAAGGAAGACGAATATGAATCGTTTAAAGAGTGGAGCGGTTTGGAGATGCACAAGATGAAATAACGAGCGGTGTAATATACCCAGATGATATCTTATTCCTCCTCCCTTTTTCATTGAGCTTTCTATTAGGACTTTGCCTACTTTTCCTAAAGCTCAAGTAGAGCGATCTGACTGTCCCTATTCTGGACTTGAACGCAAGACGAGTGAGCAGGGTAGAGTTAACGATGTGCGGCAAACTTACCGCTTGCTTCTCTATCTAATCGCGCGCGCTTTGCTGACTCCGTATTAGCTTTCTTGACTGTTGTTTTCGATCGTTGTTCATTGCGCTCTCTGTTGCCCTCTTCCGGTATCTTCCACATTTCAATATCTTCCACGGGCATATCACACGAGGCTGAGGTGGGGTCAGTCAAGTTGATCTGGCAGGCGTGTGGCACTCACGTCGTTGTGCATTCTGCGCGACCCAGCGCTGGAACTCCTTTTCGGCTTTTGCTTGACGCTCAGCAATTCTTCTCGCAGCCATGCGTGTTGCGTTTTCGGGGGTTGTGTTCTTATCCGTGATGTGACCTGAATTGTGTTCAGCCAAGCCTGCTCAGTGTGCATACAGATACTCACGGGGCCGCCTTGAGTTGTCGCGCACGAGAGTGGTGAAGATGTTCCGGACTGGAACGGAGTCCGTCTCATCGCCACGGCACTGCAGCCTTCTTGAGTTGATGCTGTCAAGAAAAGCGGTGAAGACACGACGAGCTGTAACAGAGTTAGTTTCATTGCCACGCTTGCAAACGCCCTTGCTTACCACTATGGCTATGGGGCGTGGGGCGGTGATGCGCCGGGACGGATTTGACTTTTGGCATATTGTAGCAACTAGGCCACGATGACTGAGGTGGGTGCACGAATCCACCGCACCAGCATGCCATTATTATATACCCTTTCGACTAGGCTAGGGCCCTGTTTGTGTGGCGGGTATGGTCCAAGCACGGTGCGAGCTGCCGAACTTGGCCACCTATAGTTGTCGCGTGGTGCACGGTCCATGTACAGCACATAAACTTCAGGGTCATGTTTTCAAACACCGATCCTCTCCGACAGCCTGGATTTGCCATGGGCCTTTTCCTTCATCAAAACGAGCCCTATTTGTCCCTATGATGGCAAGCGACGGGCTGGGACGTGGCTGGCGTTTGGCTGGCGTATGCCTGGCCGGGGGCTGGAGCTGGGACAGAGGTTGGGCAGGGAGTCGGTTGATTTTGCCGGCCCGCACTGGACAACGCGTGGCGAGGGTCTGACTGGCCTAGAATAGAAATATGATCATCAGGGTGTCATTATGTCATTGATGTTGATCAGGGCCATGCTCTAAGTAGCGACTTGTACTTGACCGCGACTGCACTGCCCCCTCATCGCGCCGGCGACTCCAACACAACAAAAAACGGCCATATCATGGATGCTGCGCGTGTTACCGAAACACGTCGAAGAGCGCAAGAGGTGAGCTTGCTAATCAAATAAGGAATTAAACCGATTCTCACCTTGTTGAAGACTGGCTAGAGTATTGAGCGGCACCTTAGGGTTAAACGCTCATGCGATTGCCGTCGCTGTTATAGTGTTGTCAAGATTAAGCGGCTAACAAGCACAATCAAGAAGCACCGGCAGGACTATGGCTATGCTGAGCGCATCAACGATCGTCCTCGCGCGGGCCCTCAGGCCTGCAAGGGAACACCGCCATACGACCCCCAGACGACCTCGAAACAGGTTTCGTCGGTCGGATGAGACAACACCCTCCGCTTCATCCGCAGCGTTTTGGAATGGTGACTTGGTCGAAATCTCGCCTTGGCATTGTGAGACGAGCAGCGTGAAGCGCTTGAGTCCATTGGTCTTTTGGGCCCGGCCTTGTATGCACGTACATCGTCCGATGTACTTCACAGTGTCATATCGCTCTAGCGTCCGATCGTCGTGCACTGATAGTGATCATACAGTGGGCACTAGCACGGGATACCACCTTACTCTCACAACTAGATAAGGCATGCGCAATGATGTTGTAGTTACCCAGGGGAATTTGATTGTATGATTAGTTTTATTGTAGGACCCCATCAGACCAGTACAAACCGCCGCTTTTGAATTGGTGCATATGGTGCGGAACTAGATATCTAAGTTTAACACGAATTTGACAAAACGCCCTAACGGTAATCAGATCTCCCTCAGCCATGTCTCAAATGATCAACCTTATCATATAAACACCCAGAAGCCATCTCCTTTGCTGCGCCAAACCAGTGTCGGCGATGCAGCAACTGTGTTACTTGCTCGGCAAAAGCAACACGTACGAACTGAGCACTTACCTTTGGTGGTAACCAGCTACCTCCACCCGACTCCTTTTGGTTTAGTACTTCGTCGAGACTATAGACGCCATCAAAGCCTAGATATCGCGTCAACTAGGTCCTAGGCTGATGTTCTTTAGGGTACGTTTTTTTTATATTGCAATTTGGTTTTGCAAATCGCCTTTTGAAAACGGCCTGGTTTTTCAAAACAATTCGAAATGGTCGTGACGTCAGTGATCGTCGTTTCTCAGTTTACGGTGAGTTCAGCTGCACCACCACAGTATCCAAGTTTAATAACAATTGCAAACACTCTTCATTTTTAGATCATTTGAAAACATTTTTAAAACCACATTTCCAAACGTTTTGAAAACGCTCCAATAAAAAACGGTACCCTAATGTTCTTCCCTCAGTACAGTCTATTCCAACGAGGTTTGATCACAGATCACGTGATTCGCTGGCACCCCGCATCCACCCGTACGAGAAACCTAACTCGGACAAGATTACAACCTCTGTGGCATCGGCAGATCTTGTGACGCTTTGTGCTGGTTCGAAGTTCAAACTACCTAGACTAGAACAATGCAACTGGGTGATGCTCAATCTCGAATTGGGCCGCATGCAACGCAACTTGCGGGAAGCCGCGCATCTCCTCGTGTAGGGAATGGTATCACCCTGAGATGTGGTAGGACGGTGAGCTGGAGCTACAAGACCAAGGTACTACCATTTGTGCTTTGGGTGAAATGTCGTACCGACCTTTGCCCAGCGGCGGGTGCAGGGGCCTAGTCTAAAGCTTGCGACAACTGGGGCTCGGAAAAAGCTGTTCTCAAGTCCCAAGAAACGACTGCATAAACCTAGGCAAGAAATTATTGATGTACTTCCGTTCAAACTTCGTTAAACGCCTCACATACAGATCCTCGACCCATCGGACATCCCGAGTACTGAATAATAGTTCTTATGCTGTATCAGCTGCAACGTCGCATGCGGAGAACCCTAGCGACATGTAAGTAGAAACACTGGATCTAAGATCTTCAATTAAAACCGTCCTACTACAGCGTGCTTGTGTATCCCGCGGGCAAACCTGGTGCGGTGACGATTTATCGAAAGGATCTACAGCGCTTGGCACCAGAAAGATGGCTTAACGACAGTCTTGTTGAGCTTGGTCTGAAGTAAGCATAAGTTGCTTCATATCTTTCCCGTTCTTAGGTTACTCACAGTACCTATAGAATATGGCTCAGCAATTTAAGTGCATGGGATCCTAGGCTTAAAGACCAAGTTCATGTGTTCAGCTCTTTTTTCTTCAAGAAGCTTGATAACGGCCTAGGTGAAAGTTGCAATTACGAAAGCATCAAGAGATGGACAACAGGATTCGATCTTTTCAAGAAAAAATATATCGTAGTTCCCATCAATGAGTGGTGCGCAGCGGTTCTACCGCATACATAACCAACTGAATTTAACACACTTGCAGGTTTCACTGGTACCTCGCCATTATATGTTTTCCTAGCCACGTTTTGCGAGCACCACCTGTGAAAGTGCCACAGCGTGCTAAGAAAGCCTGCTCACGCAGCTCCAGGACTACCACAGGTGCTAAGTTGCGGTTATATTCAAACGGTGAGATGATTGAGTGTCGAACAACTTGGTTATGAATTCACAACGCACGATTGTAGATGATGACGAAGTTATACAGATAGATACAACGGACGAAGAGCTTGACGAAGAGCAACAAGCAAGTGCATGCGCGTGAGTAAGGGTATGGACCGGTATAAATCCTGAACTAACTAACGCATGCTCATAGACAAAAATGTTGGATTTTGATATTTGATTCACTTGCGGGAAATCACGACAATACGGTTCGCATCTTACGGGAATACCTTCAAGCTGAAGCTCAGGAGAGACACGGCAAGCTTGTCGAGACCAAGAACGCGCAGCTTAGTCGCGGGCTTATCGAAGACAGGCACTTGATGGCGAGTTTTTCGAGATCACACTTCTTACGGCATCTTTATTGTGATTGCGTTTTAGGTCCCAAGACAGCCGAACGGCTGGGATTGCGGTATTTACTTATTGCACCATGTCGAGACATTTATCGAAAACTCGCTTGAACTCCTTACCCTTTCCGTCGTGAGTAATCACATATGAGGTTCGGTTGTACAAATAGAGCACCGCTAACACTTTTAAGTAGTGTCGGCCGATGCGCGAGAACGTTCCACAGCGTGATGCGCTCTGGAAAGAAGAACGTGTTCTCAAGAAGCGAGCTTACTTTCGGGATACCGTCAACGTTCTGTCAGCCGAATGGCAAAAGGATAATTTGAAGTTTGATTAGGCCGCGAAGGATACAGAGCATCGAGCCTTAAGGCCTGGTACTGGGAAACCATGTTTTGCAGCTTTTCATATGTGACTTCTGCAGCGGGTATTGTGTGTTTGGATACGAATGTATGCGCTTACAATCTGATGGTATATGATATATTGAACACTACAGGATGATCTCCGATGTAAGGCAACTCACCCCCATGTCATGTTTTCCACTGCCCTCCCTTGTTCTCTTCAATGCTAAAGTACGGCCGCTGCAATATTTATCACTTAATGTTGCGTCTCCTCCAGGTTGTACAGGAGGCATAATGCACTTTTTCTTCTTGCACGGCTTTTTGCCTTTTCCTTTTCCAATGAAAGGGAAGCGCCTGCGCGCCACGCGCAGGTAAGCGTCACCTTGCTCGCATTAGGCTTAGACTGTCTGTTGCTTATAGAAGACAAAGTCTTTTTTCATTTTAAGCGAAATCAAACACATTCAAGATATTCACACTTCATACAATCGGACCGTAGCTGTAATTCAAGAAGTTGAGCGCGAAACCAATCTGCTATAACGTCGGAGGTTTAATGAGCAGGGGGTCGAATGAATAAATATCAAGGCTTACAGTTTGCTTGTGAGTACGAGCACGCTTGGCTGCACGTTCGCAACGGCTAGTTTGAGGCATTTCTGGCACTTTATCGCTTTTGCTGGCGTCCGCTGAGGTTTCAGTACGGACAGGTAACCCATCTGTGTTTGGACGTCTCGTGGTGGGAGCCAGAAACAGACTTCGCATCATGAGGAATTGCGGGTGTCGAGGGGCCAGCCCCCGGTGTCTGGCCAAGACTCTGGGAGCTTGTTTCGTCAGCCGAGGAGTTCAAGGGCGCCACCACATCGTCAACGGCAGCGAAAAGGCGCTTGTGGCGCAACTTGCATGGTGTCACATCGATGTTTGGGGGCCGTCCTAAGATGATAAGTTCGTCGATGGTAGCAATAAAGTGCGAAGAATTGCCGTTCAAGCGAGTTGTAATGAATTTGTGGCTCAACGTGAATCGGGCTTCGACGATTGCACCTCGAATCCTGGAGACATATTCGGCAGGAAGGATTGGGTCCTCCCGGTTGTACATCCGTGCCACAAGCGGGTTGAACCGGTAGTTAGGAGCGAGTTTTTCGAGTAGTGGCCGCACACCTGGGGAAACTGGGAGGTTGGGGGTGCAATATTCTGGCTTGCTGTCGAAGTCAGGTTCTATCAAAAAGTCAGACTACGGAAATTATAGACGAAACATGAATACGGATTGCTAAGAAGACTGCCAGAGTCTATGCGAAATCGTGTATAAGGAACAATGTGTCTAGACACAAGAATTGACATAACTCACCGCTCCCAACTTCGCTCTCCTGGTCTGAATGATTTCGAATAGGGAGTTTGCCATAATGTTAGTATATGCTACATATATATTGGTAGTCCTGCTTACCTGAAGTCGTTTGTGTCAGACAGGTCCTCGCTCGATTCACGAGGCTGTATTTCAAGTGTTAGAACATGGGATATTCCGGTTATAATCAGGGCCTACCTCGTACATATTGTGCGATACTTTGAGGACCGGCCGCCCCTGTTGCTCCTTGGAAAAGGCGCCGGTATGACTGCACAAAGGAAGACATTTCTTGCGGATTTGCTCGAGATGCTTCATGTACTTAGGGTACTCGGCGTGAAGAAGTGAGTAGCAGGGAGGTACAGCAGTCAAGAGACAGCTCGCCTTGCCTTCGGTGAGCACAGCCTAAAGGCCGCCTGGTTTTTTGAGCCGTAAACTGTGTAAGTATCTTCGCAACTCCTACAGAACTATGAGAGTAAAGCACACCTGCCACTGTATAGGGTGGTCAACATCGATGCCCAGGTTAGCGGCAACATAACAGCCCTGGTCGCCGACCAGCCTAGCCCGACCGCCAACAGGTGGCCTAACCCCATTCAATGCCTACGTTGCACTACCACGCAGCCACAGGAACCACTCACTCTTCACTACTCCCCCATCCGTATACCTTGAAGAAGAGGATAAAAGGCTTTACGAGTTGGACATGAAAACTCTTGATATCCAGAAGATGAATTAGCTGTATAGTTGTTACACAACTTTGACGACAAATTATTTGCCATTCCGCCAGACAATAATTATCTGAAGAGTTTAGGAAGCTTAAGCGACTAAACAATAAGACATGAGGGTACTACAACTCACATTAAACAGTAACACCCGCTGGGACGTGATTTCGTAGACCGCCGTTGGTAACAATCGAAAATCGGGTAAAGGCGCCTACATCGGGTCAGCGTGGAAGCAGATGAGCAGAGAAAACCGGGTCAAAATCCTTGAACTGGCGGATAAAATCGAGGTCTTTGCCCTTGAGGTTAGCAGTATACCCCTGGAAGACATCAAGTCATCGGCATACCTCGTCGCAACCCGAGGTGACGGATAGCATTAGAGCCGAGATAGCCGGGCGTCACGTGCGGGGCAGGACCCGTCATTTTTGCTTACGTCAATTCGTCCCGGAGAATGACCTTGTGAGCAAGGTGATTACGCACGCGGCGTACTTGTTTAGTAATCAACGAGAGTCGTCCCCCCAAACTTTGTTGGTGCGGGCGGTAACAAAAATATTATTAATGTCGTCGTCAGGCGACTCGTTACCTTCTCCTCGCTTAGCCTCGGGTGTTGATACTTCTGGCGCACGCTCGGCTGTTGTAGGGCCCAGGGCATCGCCCGTCCCAAGCGCACTGTTGGCAGCCTCAACTTCCGGGCTGGCGGCATCTCCGTTCGCGTTGAAGATACCCGGCGCCTGCTCGCGGGCATCGCTTTCACGAGCGGTAATCGCTAGCCGACTCGTACGAATAGACAGAGGACGCTCGTAAGTTGCAGGTACAGTTTTGGCGATATCTTGACGCCGTCAACTCTGTCGTTTGGACCGATGGTCCCAAGGGCAAGCTTATGCTTATTCGCGATTATGAGCTCACCAGACTCTTATTCTCGCTCTCCGTATCCGCCTTGAGGCGCACCTCTCTTCGGGGCAGTAGGTAGGACCAGTGAGTCGTACTCGCGTCTGCTACGTAAGCTTCTATCCACTCTGGTGATAAAACATGTTGGCAGTCTTTACGCGTATGAAGTGAAGTGGGAGGATGCTCGAACGGAGGCCAACCCGTTAAGTAAGGGTTTCGGGGTGTAGTTAGCGAAACGGTGTTAGTGAGCGGTGCTCACTGAAGTGTTTACAAGTACGTTCAAAAATGGGAAGCTTCTCGTAATAGAATAAAGAGATAAAGTCGAATGATCACGCCCGTCGGTGTTGCCGACAAAGAAAGAACGATCCGAAGCACTTGTATTCTAGTAGGTACAGGGGATGTCGGTACAGGTTTATATAGGTGTATAATACCTCATACAACCGTAAACTAAGATCCACGTGGGTTAGGGTCAAGGAGCTGTACAGTACGAACCGTTACAGGCGCTCCCAGTGACATATCATCTCTGCGTGAGCAATAGTACCGTTATCAACCGTCGTCGATGATACTTCACTCGGAGTTATAGACTACTAGACACATTGTTACAGATAGTGGATGTATGCTGCTATTAACGGCGAGCTTATGTGATTATGTTAGAAGTTCGTACCGTGCTATAATGTTTTCAAACCGTATGTATACGCGCTAAGGATAATGCTACATGCATCACTCACCTATTACCCCAGTACAATACATCGCTAATGCATGAAGACAATACGCATTAACATCTTACATGTGTGAATCTGATAATATTATTGAGCACGCAATAGAGCAACCGGGGCATGGGATTGATGTTTGAGAAAGCCCACAGGCGACCCACAGGGACCGTTTACAGCGATTTGCAAAAGTACTTTCCGAGCGCCGAAAAAAGTTGCATTTTCGGCTGGAGCGCTCCGAGAAAAAGACTGGTCTCACGCATGCATCTCCGTGTCAAATCAATTATAAAGTATACCGATGCGATTTACTCGCTCAGGCGCATCGAATGATGTACCATGCATAGAAAAATACGGAGTGGATCGATATTTGCCTGTTTGGCCAAAATTCGCGATACTGAGGCAACAACGCAAGCAATAAGCCTAACATTACAAAGGGCCATACATATACCTTAAATAAGCAAGCTGGAGAATGAGGGGCAAAGACCCACCTCATTTGGTCGAGTTATGTGCATCACAAAATCTTTCACAAGCATCCCGCTGTAAATACCATGTAGCAATCGACGGGCACTTCAGATCCTTTTACCAGGTACTCATACAGTCTGTATGGGCACAAGGATACATTCTTGAGCTTGTCACTTGTGTTGTTGCCTCGGTATCACGATTTTCGGCCAAACAGGCAAATATCGATCCACTCCGTATTTTTCTATGCATTTTACATCATTCAATGCGCCTGAGCGAGGAGATTGCATTGGTATACTTTATAATTGATTTGATACGGAAGTGCATGGGTGAGACCAGTCTTTCTCTCGGAGCGCTCCAGCCGAAAATGCAATTCTTTTCGGCGCTTGGAATGTACTTTTGTAGATCGTTATAAACTCTGTTCCCGGGGCACGAAGAATACCGCCGTAAGAATAACACCTATATACCGCTTTCTTTCACAGCTACGTACACTTTGCTCGCCGCCTTTTTGCAATTCATCCAGGGTCAACTGGAAAACGATATCTAAAGCCGCAATAATACGAGTTTGACAAATATACAAGAACACATAAGTTGCAATGCCCCAAGCTACAATGTTAATCTCCATGACGGGTGTGTCCCCAGGGAACTCGCTAAGAGCAGTTGAAGAGCAGTGCTAAATGAATAAAACATACCCGAATTTTAGTTTAGCGGAGAAAATACATCAGTTGTAGAGCAATATCCTCAGTAAGTTGGTGGTTTGGTCTCACCTCACATATCTGACCAGTAGAGGTCAACAGGCGCGTTGCTCAATTCCATGTACCAGTTGTGGGCCTGCACAGCAATGGGGTTCAAGTCGAACATGTACGCCGTGAAAGGAGGGCATGAAGGAATGTCCAGCTGCAGCGCCCGGGCAAGGAGGCTGCAGAGCAAAGGAGTAAAAGCGATCCAGAGCTGGGTCTCATTCAGCAACATCTGAGCAGTGGCGAGCGATGGAAAGGCCCGCCCGAAAGCTGCAGTCCCCCAATCCTGCAAGTCAATGGGCAGGGGAAGGTACGGCATGCGGCGGCTGATGAAAGCCGAGTAGAGGTGGAATGCATCACCGCCATCCATCGGGACTGGCCCACCCGTAGCGCGGTCAAGCTCCCTGAGAAGAGCAAATATACAGTTCAGGGCGCAGCAGAACATGTACCGTGTTGGGAATGTAATCCGAAAGCGGCCTGTGCGTCTGCGCCCCCTCCGCAAAGCGAGCAAATCGTGTCCGACAATCGGAGCTCGAACCAGAGGAGAAGCTGTAGCGGGATCCGCCGAGGGGCTGCTGTTATGGAAGGCCTGGTAACTGTCATGAATGAGAATGAGATATTGTGCCAGCTCAACACAATCCTGAGCACTGATCGCTTCGTGTTCATTGCTCCCAGCTGCCCTCATTAAGTCAAAGATATGGCAAAGGTGGCCATGGGACAAATTTAACTGTTTCGGGATCCCAAACCGGTGAGGTGAAGACAAAGAGGTGAGGTATACAAAGGATTTTAGAGGAAAATCGGGGGAGGGGGGGGGGAGACCATAGTTGGGTTCAATATCAACCTCCGGCCGCGGATTAGAGATGTGGAATTAAACTTACTTGCCTGTGAGACTCCATGATTGCCGGATATAAAATCACTACATGAACGAACTTGATCAGGTGTGTGCGCTCATACACTATGGAAGATGAAAAGGATAACTAGCACACTTTATCCCTTGGGCAGGTGATCATAAGCATCGGATAGTCAACCCCACTCACATGTATTAGTTGGTAACTGGACATGATATCTTAGTTTCTATGGAGTTATATAACTGGCATAAGGAAATACCCACGATGTTCTGTCAATAACAGTGGCGGCGGCGGTCGAAATGAGCAGGGGTGTGATTTTACGGTTGGGGGGGGGGGGTCGTGGGCTTGTGTCAACCCTCCGTCAGCTTAGTTCATTTATGAACTGATTTGCTAATCATGTCACATTGCCATAATGAAAGATGTCATCAGGTGATCACAACACATGGCTCGCCAAGGTGGAGCAAATAGCAGCCTTCTCCAAGATCGAAACACCAGGTACTATTACCACTTTTTGTGTTGATTCCTACGTTTAAACTGGCTACCGTTGTCATCGCCTGCTGGAATTAAACGCCTGCCCCGAAGTAAGCTGTCACACGACCTACATGCCGAATCTCACTTCATCAAGACTCTTATTAGATAATGCACTTCTGCAAGTAGTTCTAGCAAGGCCAGTGCCTCCGCAGCGGCAGCTGGAGAAGTGATCGAAGGGCTGCACTCGAACGGGATAGTGCACATGGCAAGGGCAGAGATAGCGAAGAAAGAGCCACTTTAACGGGAAAACTATCATCGACCGACTCACACGACCCCCTCTCAGCATCACTATCGCAAATTACGCGTCCTACCAGTGCCGGCATCGGGACTTCATTCGCCGCAATACGCGCGCGCTTTCCGCATGCTGAGCTGGTGATTGGGATCTATCCCCGGGGTTCCGTCCCTCTATCTCCTGTTATCCCGCAGCGTATGATAGTAATGAGACGAGGGCGTGTACGATGTAGGATTATCATCGGAGTGATCGCGCATGTAATGATGTAACAAGAACCTACTCAATCCCAATAGCTAATAGAACATGCTGTATGCGTCGAACAATAGCCGAGCAATTAGTACTTCAATCGTGTATTCTCATTCGCAAATATTGTGCGGACAACATAATGATAGTGCATATACTATCAGGTTTCCCGCGTATTCAACAAGCTGCTTCCCATTGTCTTACTATCAAATTTGTAGAAATGATAGTGTGTTGAACGTGTATACTTAATTCTAATTGCTTGAATACTAGCTATATGATTAGCCCACTAATTATACCATCATCAAGAACATTGTTCGTCCATAATACCCCGCTCAAATGTGGCTGTGTATTCTATCATCTCATTTACTGGCCGTAGTAGTAAGAATTAGTATACCGGCTATGGAACCATAGCATAGTCATCCGTCGGGTTTGAGGTATTCGTTGTGGTAACTTTGCTTTAGCAAGCTCTTCTCATGGTCAAAATTGATCCCACTTGAGTTAGTTACGAAAGTTTATACGTATTCGTTCATTGCCTCCTCTACCAAGCTCCCCGGCGGTATGACGACATGAGCCATATATCGCACCTTCTCTCTCCGATTATGGAAGGCTTATTCTATTAGTACATTCCACTGTCTTATTTTCTATTTCGGCCCTGATACCTCAATATCACGCGATCATCGATCGGAAGTTCGTGGACTTAAATTTGTGATGTGAATGTATGAGTGGATCAACCTTGCCCGTTTACATATTGAAAAATATAGCAGCGGCACCATAGATTGACCGCTTTCTGCCGTGGACTCAGGTGGTATGATACCGGCTGATGGGCGTGCGGTGTATAGGTTTGCGAGTGAGTGACGAGCCACTGCATCACCATACGGATCGGCTGTATTGGTAATCGAACGACGCTATTTGGCTAACACGCTTCAATCCTCCTCGCCTCCTGTGAATTCTTGTGTCACGCCTTGAAGCGCGAGCAAAGGGGTCAATTGACGCACGGATGTGCAAGTGTTGTTACGTACTCCAACTCAAGAACTCGTTCATCCGGTCGGCCCGGTTCGTTGGCTGACTAAGCGGTTGGTCCAGCTTGACGGTTGGTCAATGACCTAGTTGGTGACGTTGGGTAACGAAGGATCTAGGGCCTTACTAAAATGCAAGAATTGAATGAGATGCACGCTGCGCTTCCCCCCTTCTTGCATCAGTGATACTGCTGCACTTGGCAACATGTCACCGAAGAACTGGACTTGGTCCTACTTCACTCGAGGCAAGAAGAAGTACCAAAATAATAAATCTAATTATGAAACGTTTTGTATTGGTTGCGTGGCTTACTTTTCGGAAAACCTCGAGAGGGCAGATCAACAAGCCGTGGCAGAGGGTGCTCATGTAGGGACCATGAGAACTAGGGTGAGATATACACGGCTGGTAAGCATTTCTATTCGCCTCGGGTGCGCATATATGCTGAGTTTAAAACCACATTTAGCGTGTAAACTTGCCAAGCCAAAGTGTGGGCGCCCTTCAACCTTTCGTGCCCATATGTACCGGCAGAGGCCAAGCGCCGTCTCGAGGAGGAAGAGAATGCACCAAATGCCGTGCCACCGGGACCACCAGGACCGTTGGGATTTCCTAGACCACCCGAGCCACCTGCACCCCGGACACTCCCCGCGCGTCCGTGCAACTCGATCAGCCAAAGGCCGGCCGGCCAAAGACACTCAGTCGCACCGAGCTCAAGGAGTTTCATTCCGACCTCCTCCATCTTTTCGTAGCCAACAATTTTGCTCTCCATACTGTTAGTTCGATCCAACCCCACCTATTCTTTGACAAATGGCTTCCAGTTCTCGAGCTACCAACTCGGCAAGCACTTGGTGGTCGCATTCTCGAAGCGGCGGTTCTGATACCGTGCTTTCTTTGTCTCGTTCTCGGTGCACGGTATCAGTCTGCCTTGGGGAGACTAGGCGGTTCAAGAGTCACGGGAGAACGTAGTTAAAGCCGTCAACGGCAAAATGGCAGTTGGTATCAATGATGGGTGGAAGAACGTCAGCAAAAGGGCACCGCTTGCATACATGATCAACGTCGACTATACGGTATGCGACTTAATTTCATATATTTACGTTTGTGGCTCAATGGCTCATTTCTAGGCGTACACAGTCGGGATTGAAGACATTTCTACCCTCCCAAAGACAGCTGACAATCACCTCAAAATTGTCAAGGCAGCCATCGCCTACTGTGAGGAGGAGCTTGGTACGAAAGTTGTTGGGTGGGTGTCCGATGCTGGGGGGGAATCACGTGCCATGCGAGTTCGGCTTCACCCCGAGCGACCAGACTTACTCCTGTTTGATTGTTGGGTGCACCAAGTGAGTTCTTTGCATTCTGTCTAATTTTGGGGCTAACGAAATACTGTAGATTCAGCTGATTTTAGCCGACATCCTTAAGCTTCGAAGCGAGCTTGTCAGTACGTGTGCTGACGCACAGGAGGTTGCAAAATGGTTTGTTACCCACACCCGAGCGCTCGCATTGCTTCAGAATCAGCAATCAAGGCTGGTGGACGGGCACATACATACTCCCTTCCAAATATCACTCGCTGGACCTCCCATTATCTTTCGGCGGAGGGTCTCCTTGAAGATCGGGGCCCATTGCAAGCAACTGTTGCATTGCATCGTGATGAACTCAAACACATCGGGTCTCGGCATCCCGAATGCACCCAACATGTCTTATCCACGGTGGAGCCGCCGGAATTTTGGGATAAACTAGCTAAGTTCGTGCATCTATTACTTTTTCTCAAGCTCTCGAACCAAATCTGCCTGTTTTGCTTAGGCTAACTACATATATTCGCCCCCTTGCCATTGCTTTAAACATTGCTCAAGCCTCCGACACTCGCCTCGACCACATACTCATTTCGCTTGGCAATTTGTTCAATTTTTCGACTCCTCTGACGTCGAGCCAGAAGTCCGAGAGTGTGCAATCAGCAGTCTCGAGCGTCGCTGGGGCAAAGCTGATCAGGGCTGAACATTTAACAAGTTAGGCAGGGAGTGCGTAACATGGATAGTGACTTACACCGCCCATTGATAATATGGTTTTATTGATTCTGTAATGAACCTTCCTTGTCATCCAAGCGGTCCACTGAGGACGTCTAGAGATCTCCGAAGAATAATCCTGGGGAACGCTCAGATCGATTGCAGCAAATGGTGGGAAGCACTCTCACCTGGCGAACGCTTTCAGCTGTAGTTGAATCAAATCGACCAGCTGTTGGTTGGTTGTCATAGTGCAAACGATGAGCTTTGCTGACGATCGGAATTTCCCAGAGCCTAATTCACGTGGCCAGGTGACAGTAATTATTCGGATGGGGACATGTCCCGGAACCAACAACACACGATAACAGCAAAGACCGGTCCCGCGGATCCGCCAGCGGATGCAGATGCGGTCTACATATATTACCCCGCTTTCAACAGGACGGTCTCTCCTCCCCTGCTACCATCAAGCGCTATCCACATATTCACCGACGATGCCTGAAGATAACGATAAAGCTCGCAGCCGCACGCAGGGCGCGAGGCAAACATACCCCGTTCGATCCGCGGGTGGGAAGGCTCCCCGGAAGCAACGTAAGCTTCATTTTTTAGTGCACTAACACCGCTCACCATCTGTGGCCCTCGTTGTAGTCGCTACTCGGCAAGCCAGGGAAACGGCGCAGGCACACGGTAGCGATGATGAAGATGGGCATCACGAACCAGAGCAAGAGAACGTCAGCCAAAGCAAGGTGAATTTTCAACTTCAATTTTACCGCTACCACCGCTGAGTAAAATAGCAGTGAGGATGCGTTACCTTTCTCTTGTTGGGCTGAGATGTCTCCTGTATTGTTTCCATGGAGTAAAGAATAGATATTTACCCTGTTAAGTTCGTGGCCGTGAACTTGCAAATACCGGTAGATCGGGCGTGTGGAAGGAGGCAACGCGAGTACAACAATCAGCAACACTACACAACCCAGCTTAGCCATACAGCCCCGTTCCTTTACACCCGCCCTCCAGGTTGCCTCCCGCTTAGCCAGTGTCCATACTACCAGACTTGACGTATGTTTCGTTGGAAGAGATGGGCCAGCCATTGATCTGCAACAGAAGATGTACATTAGATAGTGTGAATACATAAGTGTCCGGCCGTTTGGAGCCGCCGCTTAACCGGGGATAATTTCCAATGGGGCTTGATTACCGAAGTCAACTTGGAAGTTTTGATCTCGTGCACCACGCGTGGCCCCTGTGTACAACTCTCCCTCTTTCCCTGGCTCCCGAAATGCCGAGTGCACAGGACATGAAGGAAACGCGCTCAACGGCGCAGCAGGTAAGTACGATAATACCAAAATGCATGTTATACAACGCTAACCGTGCCGATCTCCTGAGACTAAGGCAATCTCGTGTACTCAATCTTGGGTTGATGTAGGATTGCGATTGCAACAATTGTTACGGCCTCAGGCTGCAAATGCCGCCACTCAGACTCGCTGCACGTGGACTCCTCCCGAATGGCTACCTCCGTACCAGTCTCATACGCGAACTCCTCAATAACGACCTAACTGACGCGTTTCACACACACTTCCTACTGTCTCCGGATAACCCCCATAGCCTCGAACGCCCCGTTACTTACATTCGCCTCTTCCAAGCTGGTTCTGGTTCTGGTTCTCGGTCTGTTTCCGGTGCACAGTCTGCTTCTGGATTCTCAACCTCGTTCTGGTTTTCACCTAAATAGTAAGCTTGGCTCTCGTGCTCGATTTGGCTCTCATTTCTTGGCCCTGTTCTGAGGGACAGCATGTGATTGTTTCGTTCCTTCTCACGCTCTCTTGTTTGCCCTCGTTCTTTGTTTGTCGCTTGTTTCTGCCCCTGTAGTGCTCTGCACACTACAGTTCACTCCCAAATTTCCCACGTCGATCTTCCAAGGACAGCCGTTGGAATAACAGCGGATGATCGAAGGATGAACGTTGGGTAGGGGCTGTGCAGCGCCAGCAATTGAAACATCCCATCGGCGGGGTTCATGGCGCACAACAGCCGACGCGTTGACTTGCTCCCGACCACCACCACCACCCCACCCCACCCGTCGATCTCTGTAACCTCTGTATAAATCAATCCTCAATAAATTCGAGCTTGTTCTCACCTCGCTCAGACACGTAAATCGCGTCGAAATGTTTGCTGGCGATAGTTTGGAGGCGGTCTTTGAAAAGAGAAGGTATACCCGTGGGGGCTCGGGAGGCGCGTACCCACACTGTAGCAGGCTAAACACAGCGTCAGTCGAGTCCTGGATCTGGATAAAACCGTCCATGACTGCGCTAAATGTCGCGGGAAACAATCTCGCCGGCCGCCAATCGTGGAAGAATACCGACTACGATATGGGCTAGACAAAGGAGCTCAGCAACGTGGCGAAAACGCGCCAGGAATACTGCTGTGGGACCATCGAATCTGCGAGCCTTGCGCAGCGCTTTTCGGCAGCCCTCGACTCCTCGCTCTCCTATTCCCGACTATCATACTCCTCTTTCCCCCGTCCCACTCAAAATACCTAATGCTAGAGATAATCTGGGGTCTAGCTCTGAATCTGGTGGATTCAATTTCCTTGTCATTTCGCTGCCTGCCGCTCCTGTTGATTATCATCCCCTGACTTGCCTATGTCTGAGATAATCAATGTCTCGGATGATTCTGTGGATGACCTCACTGCTCGGCGCATATACACGACTAACGCGCCTACCCGTGAACTGACGCGTGACTGGACCCCCAGCCAATTCTTGCCTTCGGTTCGCAACCCAAACTATGACGGGGATTGGGCGGTGGTTACAATTCGCCCTGACCTTCCTAGCCGCTAAACCCCGCCCGATCCTGCTACCTGGGAGGACGCCAACCTTCTCGAGGCACAATGGGAGCACCCGGTGTATCGCCCAGTCTCCCCGGTCCCTTCATTCGATGAAGGGTCCATTCTACCATATGCCGTTGTCTTTCTTTCTCGACCGGCTTCTCCGGCTATCTCTGACTCAGCACTTGATGGCAATTAACTCAGGAATGTCGCGCTTGAAGAGGACCGGCCTCCTATGGGGAGATGCTGGGCGCAATCCACCTCTTGGCGACTTTGCACCCGTACCTCTAGACTTTGACGATGACTTTGAGGCCAGTGACAATCCTGATGACAATCCTAAATTTGTGGGATCTTGAGGAGGTGCTTACAAGTGTTCCGTGGGACTCCCGACCAGTTGGGCAGCAGATACTGCATTTGGAAAGCTCTTTCGAGCTTAGGGAGAATGATGATGAAACGCTAGACAACATTGCCATGTGGGTCCGTGATCTTTTCTGGTCGGAGAATGTTGAAGCTTACCGTTCGACCGCCAGACTCCTGCTCTACCGCTGGGACAATGTCGAGCTAGCGATGAGACGACACGAGTTTGTTCAGCCTAAGGTATTCAGCTCTGATGACGTTGCCGCCTTCCTCATTTAGTTCATGTAGTTAGCGAGATCAAGGCGGGTAGAATGGAGGTATTTGATGCTGATTAGTGGAGCGGGTTCTCGATTCTTTCCACGTTGATTTCCTTGCCATTAACCATAGGACTACTAGGTCATTAGTGTTAATTGTAATCCATAGGGCAAGCGGGTTCAAAGATGCGGAAGTCGACTATATATTCGGCTGTGGTATTGGGATGTGAAGTCTTAGATTCAAGGACCTGAAAGCTTGGTTCTGAGCTCGTTAACTGTGCTCCTACAAAACCAACAGCGAATTTGCCATGCAGAATTGGCGGGACTCGGACGCACGAGGAAGTACTATCTCGTTTCCCGAACCTCAAGCCAGACTAATACTTTATGCACAATACCACGAAGATCCCAGATCCCACGGGACCCTCCTTTTCCACCTGATTACGGGTCACATTCAGCTGCACCGTCACCTATTCAATATGAAGGCTGTTGGCTGGCCCATGTGCCCGGGCTGCCAGGAGGCCCAGGAGTCGGTCCCACATCGCATCCGTTTAATTTCCGTTGCCCCAACAAGCTCAACAGCTTTATTTAGCGTCATTGAACTTGAACGTGTTTGCCTGGCGTTGCTTTTCGGTTGTTGCATTGGAATGTGTCTGTATAACTTTGTGCCCTCCTGCTTCTGCTACCGCTTCGCACGCCCGCGCTTTTCGTCTCGTTTCTCGTGATTTCGTCGAGTGCTTGGGAAATGCAATATAAGATGTTATCGAAATGTTCGTTCGTCTCATGATATCCATACACAAACCATACGCTTGAACCCAAAATCTGCAGGCACCTCTTCGATGTTCATTCACTATCCGAGTCATGTACCACAACCGCAGACGCAAATCTCTCTCGCCACGACTGAGAACGCGAATAACAATGAGACGACGAAGATATGGTCAGTCACACCGCAGAACTAGCGATTGGAGTCGAAGAAACGCCTACATTCTCCTGTTCTGGCTGCGGCGCATGAGGAGCACCAGTGGCTTTTTGCGCCGCTTTGTGGGCCACCAAACGCTCATTGAACGCTGTCATGAACAGTTCATAAGGGGTTTTCTAGAATGGAAGGTTAGCCTGCGAGGTTGGTCTCATAAAACATGCTTTACCTGTCGTGTGCGGGCCTTCGGGCCCGCCGCGTGCTGCAGGGGAGCAGAAGTCATCAGTTCAAGAAACCGTGTGGAATAGCTAACGGCCTAGGATATCGTTACGCACTACTGGATGGTTTTCCTTCGTTTTGTTGCCTAGGGTTTGCGACGGCGATTTTGATCCCACATGCCCATCTAAAATGCTGGATGAAGGCTGCCGAGCCGTGCCCGAAGTCAGGCGCCCCGTGTCATTGTGGACTGAGTGTACAACTACTCTTGGGGGACCGTGGTTATCCCTTGGCTGGCCTGTTTCCCGTAGAACTCGCATCGATTGGCCAATTTGAGCAGCGAACAAATGCGTGACCTGATAGGCGTACATTTGGATCGACTCAAGCCCCAGTCGCCCGTACTTTGGCTGGTAGAAACTTGCGTTAGGCTGCATGAGCCGAAGGGAGTTCAAAATTCGCAAGACCAAAAACAGTCCAAATCTAACACCTCCGGGACCACCAAATTGCAAACCTGTGTTTATATCGAGAAAAGGGCTCGAGGCAACCCAATGTAGTACGTATCCAGGGGACGAGCGAGGATGTTCAGGGTCAACCACGGTAGAAAAGGACTCTGGTAGTTGACTGGTGATCCAACCGTAGATGTCGACTTCGGCTGGTAGCTGTCGGGGAAAGAAAGAAGGCGCGTTAACCATCCGGCTGTGATTTATGTCGAAGACTCCGCGGTCCGACTGCAAGTATCATCAACAGGCTTGTATAGATAAGGCACTAACGTAGACTTACGTGTGGAGGGCCAAGCCGCTGGTAATCTTGAACGAGGGACACGAGGCCTGACACCGGAGGTAGCAATTGACTGGCCAACGACTCGGCTAATGTAAGGACGCTCTCGTCGAACGGCGCGAACGCTTTGCTTCCGTCTGGTCGAGAAGTATCACTTTGATCCTCTGCATCTTCTACGTAGCAGAAATAAGCACTCGGTGAGATCTTAACTGTGGGGAACCGAGTGAAGTGACCCACTCGTATGTAAGATGAACCAATCCTGAATCAAACTGGCACTCGATTTGCCCCGCTCATCCGCGATAAAAGCCTGTATATTTGGACTGGCGCTCCTGACTCACGACTATTAACCTAGCGGGCACCGAACCTGAAGTACGCGACTTACATAAAGTGATGAACGATGTCAGAGCTCCCACGGCGAGCAACTACATTGACAACAATGGAAACGCCCGCGCCTTGCTCCAACATCGAGAGTACGGGATTCAATATTGAGGAGATCCGAGAGAAAATCCTGAAGCACAAGTCGCATGTTTAAACGCTGATGACGGCTTGGAGAGGGATATGTCTCCACCGTTCTTGATCCTCAGGATCGTTATTCCGAAGCTTTTGGTTCAGACCTGCGAGCTCGCACAAAGCAACACACGCTTCCTCGTAGGCTCCCTTCGATAATGAAGGAAATGAAGAGAACAGGAAGTTTTAATAAGAAGGGGGAGGGTGTCATCGTACGTGCATCGCTGTGGCTTCTGAGAAAACGTACCATGTTACTAGTTGGTGGTCAACAATCGAACATTGTTGACAGGGTTCTCGATTTACGTCTGTTTAGATTTTTGGGGTCAATCAGCACGTGACGCTTGACTTTGGCCTCAACGCTACGAAAAGTCGTAGTTCATCGTAAAGTCATAGGTTCACGGCATTATAGGTTCTACAATAAGTATGCAAGCGACAATTTTACACACCAGCTAGAAATGGGGAAAGCAAGTGAGTTGTGCTGTTCAGCCACGTGCTCCACCCGGGTCAGTTAAACAATCATCCGATATAACCAAGACTGGTCTAATAAATGTCTCTTGAGCTGGTGATATTGCTCTTATCTAGCGCTTCGATAACTACAGCGAATACAGGTGCCATAGAAATACCGGCCTGTGTCCCGAAAGTGGCGGCAGGCTTGTGAGGCATTGCCAGGCCTTGCTGGCCACCAGCCGATTCCGTTAGGTATGTATCACGATTACTAGGCACTGTCCATACCGGAGGTTCCAATACAGGGACTTTGCCGCAGCACATCCAGAATTCACGGATGACGCATACCTCGACTAAAACTGGGACGTTAGACTTCGAGGCTGCACTATCTGGTTGCAGAACTTGCGGAGTCGCCCACAGCAGTACTTAGCGAGTATCCCCGGTCGGGAGTGTTTTCGGGCCGTATAATTTAACCGTGTTTCAGCCAGCGCATAGTTCCCGTGGCCTCGTGAGCGTCCTGGAGCATTTCCGGCACGGTTGTTCCGGTGAGATGGTTAGGAAGTTGGGTGAGCGTATTGCACGTTTGGAGGAAATCGAGCCTCAAGAACGTCCGCTAGACGTGGCGCCGCCCCGTTTCGTACTTGCTTCCGGGCCCCACTCTTAGCGTGAATTTGTCAGCTTCCCTATACCTTGTCTGCCCCTTGTCTCCCTCACCCCCCCCCCCTTTTTTGAAAAATTCCGGAATTGGTCCCGAGCGGTTTCATGTAGCTCGTAAAATACGTATTCCAAAGAAGAAAAAAGTCTGCTAGACGTGGTCAAGGTTTGAGGAAGTTGAAGTCCGGGGAGAACGACCTGTCATTGTCTTTTGACGGTAAGATACGATTCCACGAGTCTGGGGGCAGGAATCTTCCTCCGAAGGCTCCATGGACCTCCCTGTCCTTGGTTTCTTCGATCTTTCATGTCATGCTCTCGTGATCAGATTAAGGTCATCTCAGTGATAATACCCCCGCGAATAGAATAACACTGTGCCCGCATGCATGCATAACAGCACACTAACAAACCAAATCAAGCCCTATAATTCAACCCACGCTTGTAAAGAGGCTGCGTGGCCATTCGTAATCATGTAATCGGGGTTCACAGTTAGAAGTCGGAGGAGTTATATGTTTGGTACAAGTAGTGAGCAAACGACAGCTGGTCTGCAGATTGGCGACAGAAATAAGTAGACGAACGAGACAAACGATCGGGTCTGCGATTGTCAGCATCACAGCCCCAGTGCCCTACCCAACACCCGGCAACTCAACTTAGCCCACTTATATGCGGCTTATCTCTGAGCTTCAGACGAGAGGCCAATCTAATTCTACGCTACCCGACCATAGGCGATCATGCGCCTCTTCTCAGGCTCTTGCACGCCCGAGACATCCACTCCTCGTACATCAGGTGCGGTAAACTTGTGGCTAAATGCGCTACTGTTTTTTAGTTCCGACTCATTACCGTTCGTTACCAGCCTCGTCCTTGACCTGAGTCGTCTTCCGCGAGCGTCGCTTCGGGGTCGCGGGCACTAGGTGAGGATCATATTAGCGACCACTCGGAAGACTCATGCTCATAATGGTGAGTGCTAAACTATCGATTAAATCAAATGCTTATCAAAGGGTACACAACGAAGGACAACCCGTTGTGCAGGGTAGTCACTTCACCTAAACCGCGCGCTCCCTTGCCGCGGCGGCGCGAGGTCCGGTAGTTCCTTCGTGCAAGGCTCAGTCAGAAGGGGGACGTGGGCAGGGAATTGCTCCCATCGCATCGTTTCTGGCTGCCCCTACTGGGCCACCCCCAACTCTGCGTCAGGCCACCCAGGCTGGGAGACGATAATATGAGCCTTCAAGGCTCTAGGGGTAACAAGGCACAGGTGGATGGCAAGTGATCGGCAGCACAAGCCCTCAGAGGGCTTGAATATTTCTGTAGGGCGGACACGATGTTTTCGTCTAAAGGAAACGGTAAGAAACAAAGGAAACCTACACCATACCATCCAGCTTTGTCGCCGGGAAATATCGCCAAGTTAGCGGTCCTCGATATCTCCACGTGCTTGAAGCCCTAGTCGATCACGTTGGAGATTTTAGCACAGCTAGACTGTTGTCTCATACCTATCCTGGAAGACCAGAGAGCCACAAATGTTTTCGAGACACTCTGCAATAATGCGGCAACTAGGCTCCATGGGTGAGGATCAATCTCGGTAAGGTCAGACGTGAATCCAAACCTCTGTGACTGCCGGGAAATGTGCTCTATGCCCCACAGGGGCGCCTGTCTGCCAGCGCAAAGTTGCTATTGTATCCCTCACTGACACGCTTTATGAAAAATTTCTCATTTTGGCATTTCTCAGTTTCCGATTCAGATATATGGATTATCGCCAAGGAATCAGCAAAGTTAATTTACAGTACTATATAACCCCCCCCCCCCCCGAAGCGAGTCAGCCAGTCAGGCGACGCAAATCGTTGATCTCGCGGACCAGCTCTTCGAAACCGTCGCCATTTGGTCCAGCAAGGCTGGGGGGCCAATGAGGAACCATGTTTTTCAGCTGCAGGACAAGATTTGGCCAACACCGAAGCAAGAACCTGCAAATGGAAAACATGTCAAATGGGCGGTCTTGGCTTCTCCAAGCAGGTAACGCCCCAAACTCACGCGGCATAGGATCTCATTCTTGCTGTAGGGAGCTTTCCCAGCCTGTACTCACTCAGCAATTGCACTCCGACTGCTAGATGCTCAATGCGCTCATCTGGTAGCATAACCGCATCGTCTTCTCCAGGGGGCGTAACGTCCACATGAAGCACTTGCAACCTCCTCCGCCTGGCAAGCTGGAGAAGGTCCGATGGCGTGGCAGGCTGATGAGGGATGACGAAGTGTGTAAGGCGTGGCCAACGGCCGTGCAACGCCGAGCAGCCAGTGGTTCCCGTGAAGCGTAGACAATATAGCTCCAGGCGTTCTAGCTCGAGCGGAAAGATAGGAGTCAAAGCATCGAGCCCCACCCGAGCTGCCTCTAAGCTACTTGTAAAAGAGGCCGTCAATTTTCGCAGCTGGCGCGCCGAACGACCAATGAGTGCAAGCATCGCGGCAACGAAGGAACCTGTGTCCCTCGAGCAAGGTCCGTGGGTCCAGACGTTGAGCTCGCTCAAGCAGGCGAGCAGTATTGGATACCTGGACAAGAGCGTCTGTATGTCACCGGGCGTGAATCGAAGGACGCAGAGTGTTTTCAAGGACGGAAATGCTTCTCCCTTCCAATCTGAACAATGACCCAGTTGTTGCCACTGGGCTTCGACTCCCAGAGGTTGAATAACAGAGAACGTGCGAAGTCTTGGAAGGCGGCGGATTTGGTCTAAGGACGCCGAGTCGAGTGATAGCATAGACAGGTAGAGAGACTCTAAATGCTTGAAATCGGGTAAAAAGGAAGCGAAGATTTTGGTAGCATCGCCATGTCCCCCTGTTGGAAGATTTAGGTGTGCCAGTGGCGATTTTAAAGCCAGAGCGCTCTTGAGAATTGAGACTACATGTTCGGTCTTCAATCCAGATCTTGGTCCTCGGCAAATCAATCGAGCAGTAGACTCTCCAAGGAATAGTTTAATCACGAGGTGACAGGCCCAGGAATCTGGGTAAACTTCGTTGTGAAGGGATAACTGGATGGTGTGCGCATGGGGCACAACGGGGGCCAACTCCAGCAGTTTCTCTAGACCCAACCACTTGCACTGGCCCACGCAGCCGCTGGAGAGAGTGTTCAACTTGCGCACCTGGCTCGCATAAAGATTAAACCTGGACCATGCGGCGGCACTAATATCCTCTTGGTCCGGGATAGAGGCCTATAACACCCTCTCAGTTGCGGCAAATGATAGTCTTGCGTTTACAGGGATATGACGCACCGTAATTCGGGCTTGAGAGCGCGAAGCGTACACAGACGGCTCGTCCTGAAGGAGTGCAAACAAAGGGTCCACGCGCATGAGCTCATTCCAAACGAGCGAAATCCCCACATCAAACCAACGGCGTCCAACAGTTAGATTGGTCGCCAAATCGGGAACAGTTAGGCTCGACAAAACGAGATGCAAGAGCTCATTGATTTCGAACAGACGCGGCGCCATAAGGATGTGTCGCGTCAAGCTAGGGCGGGAGTGGAGGTGGCCAGCCATGAGCTGCATTTTATATTCGTTTCATTTAGGTCCTTGCTGTGCTAGATGACATGGAGTCGTGGTTACCCTTGAACTCATTCTTTGTGTCCGCCAAGCACAACCCCGTCAGCGTGCATTCTGCCACACCCCTCGTATCAAATGCCAATAGTATTCACATGCTCATGTATCTTCTTTGCGTGATATATTCAGTGTAAGTCACAGGGACACTAATGATTGGAGAGGACTACCCACGACTTAATAACCAGCCAACTCCTTTAACCGTGCTTCATGTCTATACCCATTGCACCGTGACGGCCTTTTGCTTCCCTTGCTTTCGTCGTGCAAGCTCATTAAGCAGACTGACATAGACCCAATAGTCCAACCGGTCAAGTGGCTCATTTTGGCTCAGACTGCGCCTGGCCATAACCAGTGATACCTCTCTCCAGCAAGAATGTAGAAACCTGAGGTGCAGCAAAATATCAGCACTTCGAATGGCGAAATCAATAAATAAGTGGGCATACGAAGCAAGGCCTTCCACCATTTCAGGTAGCAAGTTGTGGAGCAAGAAGTAGCTCTCTAGCCGTAGAGCTCGTTTGCTGATGGGATTCGGGAATGTATGCTGGATAGAAGGGATTGTGTCCACCTTGATGTCCACCGCCAACACATCCAGGGTAGTGAATCTTGCAAAGAGCTGCAGGTCATCCAGACTGGTCGGCTGGCAAGGCATTATAAAATGGGTGAGAGTTTCCCGCCATATCTGGCAATGTGCAACGAAGTGGTTGAGGGGTTGGCCTTGGGGCAAGCAAGCATTCCGAAAGCAGATTCGCTTCAATGGAATCCGAGAAATAATGTCCGGAAGGCGATTAGAGCGGAGCTCATAGGGCCCCTCCTCAGGCTCGGGAAAACGAAGATCAAGGTCCCGTAAATGCTTCGCGTTGTCTCGAAGGACCTCAAAAGCTTGATCTAGAGGGCGGTCAATGATCGATCCCTCTGAAACCTCCAAATATGCAGACTTGATCCCGGTGATGAGGGGTCGCAGCTTCATTAAATGAACCAAATCGGTTGGCCAAGCACCCAAAATAACCAGTCGGGACAGTCGGGTGAATGACCCGTCTGGTATGAGCAGTGAGTTGATGTCCTTCTGGGAGATTGGGCGAAATCGGAGTGTCAAAACCTTCAGCCCTTGAATTTGGCCTGCAGCCACCAGAACCGAGTTGGAGAGTGTGTCAGCCCCAAGGCCGAGGCATCTCAAGGATGTCATTGCTGTCAGTGCTGCAGCCAAGTTAGCCCAGTCACCCCAGGAAGGCACATCAGCTTTGACGAAGAGATCTAGATGTCTCAAGCCGGCGACACATGAGTGAAGGGCTGAAAGTGCAAGAGTGCTGTCTGCAGTACTGATCCAAGGAGTATTGGACTCAGAACTGGCAATAGCACGGACAATTTTGCACGAACGGCCACAAAACAGGGAAAGGGTTTCTGGCAGCCCGGTGGAGTGAGCCCCGTCGCCCCTGCGCCTGACAACAAGTTCTATTAGGCCCGGCAGAAGAGGGGCATGGTCCTTCAGAACTTCAAGGCCAAGCCATTGATACCCATGTGTGGAATGACGGTGCACCTGTAGTTTTCGGACCATGGCAGAGTAGTCTTTGAATCTCGGAAGCTTGTTGCCAACAATGCTCGAGTCGAGAACAACCTAAAAACGGCGCGTCAGCAATGACTTCCACATCAGGACCCACAGATTACCTGATGCCATGGGTTGCGTTTAGTAAATATGGGAAGATCTATGTCAACTAACAGCCTAAGCAGCACTTCCAACCCCACTACTTCATTCCAGACGATGGGGGCTCCACATCCGAAAGATAGCTTGTTGATAGAAAGCAAAGGAGCAAGCTGGCCCACAGTCAGACATCGGAAGATTAAACGAAGGAGCTCTGGTATCTCCATCACTCTTTTGGAGGCATTTTGAACAAATAGTGGTGTCATGGTGAAGTAAACAGAGGTGGTTGGTGAGACTCAGTCTTGGACATGTGAGCCAACCATATTTATACTTGCTTTGATCGGGTGGAATTGCCGTTTGGGGGTAGGCCCTACATGACTAATCTTTGGCAGCCTGCGGTGCCCTGGAACCCAGGCTTCACACCATCTAGTGTAGGGGATCCAAGGTCGCCCGCTACGGCGTGAAAACCGATCAGCTTGCGGGCCATGTTGACAAAACCTCGGTGATGATTCATCCAGTGGATACAATAATAACACCGCGTGCGCATGCATGTATAACAACAAACTAATAGACCAAATCCAGTCCCACGGCTTACTCCAAGCCCGTCGGGAGGGTTGCCTGACCATGTACTTAGAAATAGCATATATCCTAACTAGGGCTCACGTTTTAGACTCAGAGAAGCCATATGTGCGGCGCAAGTAGTGGGAAACGACGGATGTTCCACACATTGGCGACAAAAATGAGTAACCCCCGATGAGACAGGCCATCTAGTCTGTGATCGTTGGCGTCACAGCCACCCCCGGTGTCCCACCCGACAACGGAAACTCGAGTTAGCTCACTTATATGCGGCCTTTCTCTGAGCTCCAGATGAAATGCCGCCCAAACCCTGTAAGCGTTCAGCAAGGAGCGGCTTGCACAGCGTTTAAACCCAGCCTTAGCGGCGAACTGGACCGGAGAAATTGGATGCACAACTAGAATGTAGTAGGAGAGCATGGGGAAAGTGAGCACGGCAGGAGTGCTGTACTTGTGCACGCCTTCTACAGATAAACATCAGCATCATCATCCGTTATTCACACGCGGGTATCTTATTTGCCTATGACATAGGTTCATTATATATTGCCTGCAGTACCGTCACGGACCGGGAAATGGGCCGGTTTTTGTCTGCTGACTGTTTTAGAAGCTAAATGTTACTTTTCAACCT
>WSTG01000057.1:0-29845 GCA_019616325.1 Ceratobasidium sp. 394 | reverse complement strand
GTATGACTTTCTCGATACGCCACTGTAATCTTGTTTTATCTCAATGTCTTTCAAATCCCTCTGCTACTGTACATGCGAGCTCAAACTCATGTGCGATCTCAATTCTGTGAAATAACTTTATCTCGGACGGACCTGGTGAAATTGTCGGAAGTGGCGGCTCAAGCCCAGGCCAACAAGGCGCCGCATCATTCTAAACGGACGGATCAACCGATATAGCAAGTGTGAGCGTGGGGGAAGAGACTTTTTTCGTTTGTGACTCGAGAAGTAGATGTCTGAAAAGGTTAAGTAGGGCGGCAAATTAACCGCAAGTAGAAACGAGTTTTACGCCTACGAAACTGGACGTGCGTGGTGCAAGAAGAAAGTGAACCTGAGCTCAGGAAGGTGAGCTACCTCATGCAACTGAAGAATAGGGTAGTTGCGCACCCGACCTGATCGTAATGTCTCGGCAGGCATGTCTCTGCGCTGTCGTGGAGGGTGTACATTGGTGCCCAAAAAACAGGATCTGCAAAATAGGCTAGACAACAACAAGGCGCGTACGCACCAGAGCTTGGCAGGATAGATCTGCCCCGTGGGATTCGTGCAAGGTCGAGGGATACCCCACGAGGCGCGCTTCTCATTCGTCGATGATCTATAATGCTGCGGCCTTAGGATTACCTCTCCAAAGGGAACGGATTTGTCCCTCCAGTGTGATAGCACGAAGCTACGAGTAAGTCGATCGTAGGTTAACCATTTGAGGTTGCGTGCGAGGCAAACTATCACGTAAATGTCAGGTTGTTACGTGGGACGAGGAACGAAGGCACCGAGAGCCTCGCGATGCGGTGTGAACCAAAAATGAGAGATAATAGTGTAGAAACGGTTGCTCGGGGCCCCGGTGAACAGGAAGTTGTCCTAGTGGCATGGCGTCGGGTATGGTGGCGTGTTTCAACGGGTTCATGCGCATGATTATCCCTGGTAAGAGGAGACGGGCTGTCAAAGGCTGGATTATTTCAGAGATGGCATCAATGTCTCTCCTTATGGGGACTGGAGCAAGCGGATTACCGGGACGCTTGTGGCAAGTCAGTGACGGGACCACGACCGCGGCACCCGGTTCGGCGATCACGCAGTCGAAGAGCGGGGCGAGCACTCCAGCTGATCATGAGAACAGGAAGTTGGGAAGTTGCAGGGTAAACGATAACCTGTGGCTGATGCCTGCACGTGGGTGGCGAGCCAAGGCACCGGAGCACGTGACACTCATCCCAGTCTCCGACACCACATCCTTCTCCTCGTCTTTCCCTCCCCCGCGCTGGCCCATGCACTCTGTCAGCGATCTCACTACATTTTCGCGCAAGGCCCGGGGCGATGTACCCCCTCCGCTTGTGGTCAGTTTTCTTGACGAGGATATTGGGTAGATCGCTCATTCCGCTTTTAAATGCTAGGGTGCATCTACAACGGTGATAGGCAGCCAAATGTACCTCTTTGGTGGCCGACTCGTGGCCCAGCGTCGCATGGTCGCTGATCTCTACCGCTTCCACCTTGCGGAACACACATGGGAACGTCTACCTGCCCCAGAAACGGACCCAAACGCGCCGCCTCCTCGGTATTTCCACTCGGCCGACGTGTGGAACGGCCATTTGGTCATCTTTGGGGGCATGGGATACGCCTCTTCACCCAACACACCTGACGACCTTTGCGTTCTTTCTGACGTCCGTCTATATTCTCTTGCTGACGCTTGCTGGTTGCCTGCCCCACCAACGCCCCGACCAGCTGCTTCGCTCGGCCCTGACTCAGATCTAGATCCTACTCTTGCCACGGGACCCAATTCTGATTTAGTTCCCCGCGCACGCTATGCTCATCTCTCGGCCGTCTCCGCTAATCACTTGTATATTATTGGAGGTCAGGATATGACCAACGCCTGGCTTGACGATATTCACGTCTTCGATCTTGCTGCTCGCATCTGGGTCGCGCGAGTACCATATCCTCGCCATTGCGGCACGTACCGTAGCGTCGCGGTTTGTGCCCCAGAGCGCGTCGTGAACCCACCTCGCGTTTTCGCCAACCTGCACGCTGATGGCCCTGGCAACCAAGACGAGCTAGTCGAACTGCCTTTCACCGCGGATGCCACCCCAGAGTGTCCAAATAACATTTACTTGTACTCAAATCACAACGTGCGTATTATTTCAACCTTCGTAACTAGCTCAATCAACCAAATGCCTTCTAGTTCACAGACGTCAAACGCGAACTGCAAACACTCCATCCTACGCCCACCGTTCCTGACAGCCCATTTTCCCTCACTGACGCATCTGCTCTCCTCACTGGCTCTTCATTACCCCCAGGTCTTCGTTTCCCTACTGGCGCATTGCTCGGCACGCATTTGCTCATCGCGGGTACCTATCTCGCACATACATTTCAGTCGTATTCACTCTGGGCGCTTGATTTGCGAACATACACTTGGGCTCGTATTGATCCTGGCGCTGCACTTTCTCGTGGGGCATGGGGCCGTGGCGTTGTTTGGGGGGCCGGTGGCCGATTTGTCGTTTTTGGCAATCGTGAGGGAAATCTAGTGGAGGACTACAACCGCCGTCTGCTGAGTTGGGGCGACGTGGCATATGTCGATCTCGAGGCGTTCGGCGTCTACAGTCCCCCACGAAGGATGTTTGCCGCGTCAACCCCACCCATTCCCGCCCCGGACGCAGCCATCAACACTTCGGGTGAAGATCCTGCTCAGTTGTCCGCCTTGGCACCGGTGATCTTGGGTCTAAAAGCGCTTCGCCAGCAAAGACTTGCCGATTTCGAGGTCGTGGCAGACGATGGTCGCCGCATCAAATGCTCGAGTGCTGTGCTCGAGGCGCGGTGGGGATGGTTCCGGCGCCAACGCCAACTGTTCCGCAAGCGGGCTCAAAAAATTGAAGCGGACTTGGCGAAGGATACCGCTCGGGGGAGGTCAGGATCCCGGAGTGAGGGTGGTGACCGAGAAACGAGCACGGCACGAGACCAAGATGCTGGCCCGGGCGACAGTGACCTTGCTGAACTGGACCCACGGCTATCATCAAGGGAGCTGCGACTGTCGGAGCCATATGCAGTAACACTTGCCTTGCTGCAGTATCTCTACACGCTCACCCTAACGACTCCTCTGCAACATGCGCCACCCGTGCTAAGCGCATTATTGTTGATCGCCTGCACGTATGCGGAGGAACCAAGTGCGGACAACCGGGAATCAGACGAAAGTCGTTCGGCCCGTCCAAAACACACAAACGGCCACAGCAATGGTCGTACCAACGCCCTCAGCCCGGGATCCTCTCCATTATCCGCAGCACCGCCCCTCTCGTCTTCGCCGAACCCTCGCCTTCCGCAATTCGATGCACTACCACACCTGATGTCGCTAGTAAAGCACGCGATGCACCGGGCACTCAGCACGACTAATAGCGTGGGCGTATATGAGGTTGCTACGCTGTGCGACTGCCAAAGCTTGCAGATCCGAGCTCTCAAAGTGGTCATGGTGAGTTTTGATTGAATAGGCGTAAAGTTTAAAAATACAAAGCATGGACTAAAACCTTGCTATCCTATTCCAGGCTTCGAGTAAGAAGCAAGTGCATAAACAGCGGCAACATGGCTCTGGATCCGGACCTAGTGGAAGGCCTCGTGGGATGTCCGACGCTCCTCCTCCACCACCAAATGGAAGACCGAGAACTGCAGAAGGTGTAGGTGGCCCACCCATGGGAGGAAACAGTACGTAAAGCACCTTGCTACCGGTTACCTTTTCTTTGGGTATAGTGTTTGCTTTCCTTTCTGTGTTCCTATTTTGTATACAACTGGATTTGCATGAGTGCATCGAGGACGGGTTTCGGTTCGACCTGAGCATCAGTTGGATAACTTTTAGCAGGTCGACTTTGCCTCTTCGTCCCTAGGTGTGGGGCCCCACACCGCATTTCTGATTCTTCGTCATCCGCCGTTGATTTTCGGCTTGGTCATTTGGTTCTACGGTTCTCTGTTGCTGCCGGCTCGTGTTTGTTGGACCCCCAATAAAAATGCTTCCCCCCGCTATTTGGCACTTTTAACTTTGTTTCTTCCCTTACATCGTGAATGGGACGCTGATTCTGCTTGTTTGGCCATGTGTAGATATCCCAGCGGCCTCGCCCCCAGCTCGGCAAAAACGGCTGCATACCGCAGATGGATCGGCCCCTCGCAAGCCACTCGGCGAAACCTTTCCACAGGGATCCGGACCTCCATTCGGGCCCATACCAAAGTACTCCGCTCCCGCGGAGCCGCCTCAACTCAATGATCCCTTTGATAGCATTGGTCGCCGCGGCTATAGGGGGATACTGGATGCTGTCGGTGACGGGATCTACTCTGACGATGGAGAGCACTTCTCCAGCCGGCAACCTGGCACACCCCGGCCCGTTCCGCGTGGCGACGATGGCTCGCTATCTAGCCCACGCGACACCCACGGGGAGCTTCGTTTGCACTCGCGGAGCAGTCACGCTGCGTTGCGCGAGACCCACCCACGACATCGTCCAGCACTCGACGAGCGTGGAAATCCGTCGAGTATGGATCTCGAGCAACGAAAAGAGCAAATAGATCAGAGCGAGGAGCATCACCCAGACCAACGACAACCCCGCCTGGATAGTGAGCTTGGGCGGTTTCGCTCTGGGCCCAACGACGAAACCTCCATCTCTCCCCCCCGGCCACAACGTTCGTTTACCCATTCGCCCTCCTTTGCGGGTGGGGCACCTCTTGCCAGCGTCCCATCGTATTCTTCGATATCATCGGGTCGTCCGGGTAGCACCAGCTCTGGCGGATCGGCATCTGTCCGTACCCCAACCGACTCTCATGCTCGGCCAGTAGGGCATCATTCCCAGGGAAGCGAGACTACGCTGCGACCGGCCACCCCAGAGACCCGCCGTGTGATGGTGGGAATGTCGCCGTACGGCGTGCCAATCTACCGTGAGGTACGCCCGGACGAATCAGATTCTGAGCTTGCGGGCACGAGGAAAAAGGAAAAAGATAAGGCGCCATCTGGTGGTAAGGGTGAAGGTGGGGGGTTGGGCTGGTTACTCTCGCCGCAGGCCAAGGCGGAAAGGGCCGCTGCCAAGGTGCAGGCCAAGATGGAGAAACGGGCGCGAGAGGCAGCTGAACGTGAAGCTGCGGCGATGAAGGAAGCCGAACGCCGTAAACTCAAAGAAGAGATGCAGCAGCGCATTGCTAAAATCCGTAATGGAGGGAACGAGCTCCAGTCGGAAGAACTGTCCAAGATTAATGCATACCAGTTTGCATTCATGGGCAATATGTAGTATCGAGGGTTATCTTTTGTCTTTCCCCACCAAGTTAAATCTAGGATTATGTATTTCTAGTAGTCCCTGCGCGTTAATCAATGATGGTGAAATTTTTATGTTGTCGAATGGTTCAGTGCAGGTTCCTTTCCGCGCATATAACCGGCATCATGTCACATGGTGTCACGTCATGGATGATAAGTATCCCGCGATGCCCGAGTGCCCTTGTACAAGACCTTACCACTATCAGGACACCAGACACCAGAATATCTACACCTATGACTCTCAACGAGGACATTAAACCGTTCAAGATCTCAGTTTCTGACCAGCAGCTAGAAGAACTGTCCAAAAAGCTCAGCTTGACTCGCTTACCCGACGAGCTAGACCTCCCCGCCGGGCAAGAATGGGACTGGGGCATCCCAATTGCTGTCCTCAAACCAGTTGTCGAGTATTGGCACGCTCAATATGACTGGCGGGCTGTTGAAGAGAAGCTTAACCGCACATTGCCCCAGTTTACAGCAGAGATCGACACACCTGACCATGGTGCACAAATGATCCATTTTGTACACAAACGCTCGGATAACCCTTCAGCAATACCGCTTATATTCGTGCATGGGTGGCCAGGCAACTTTCTCGAGGTAGAATTTATATGTTCGATGTGTGCCACCAGAATGCCACCACATTGCATCACAGGTTTCCAAGATGATCGACGAACTGGCAAACCCAAAGGATCCCAAACATCCATCGTTCCATGTCGTCGCTCCGTCGTCAGTATATTTGCTTTTAAGTGGCAACCATGCCATCTCAACGTTGCCCGCTCAGACTCCCAGGGTTCGTCTTTTCTCAACGTGCAAGCACTCCTGGAATGGAAGGGCAAACCACCGCATTCGTGTTCAATAACCTCATGGCAAAGCTGGGATACAAACACTACCTTGCGCAGGGAGGTGACTGGTACGTCTGAAATTTATCAACCGCTAACTCAAAGAGAATAAATGAGCATAGGGGGGCGCTGGTCTGCCGTGGTTTTGCGGTCTACCATCAAGATAGCTGCCTAGGCACTCATCAGAACTTCTGGTTCTCCGGACCCCCTACTTTTACTCAAAATCCCCTGATATCCCTTAAAGTCATACTTGGACATGCTGGTTTGGGAGGTTACCTTAAACACGAAATTGAAGGGCTTAAAGCTGCAAGAGAATTCTCAAAAGCAGGGTCGGCTTACGCTAATATTCAAGAAACGAGACCACAGGTCTAGTATCCTAATCCCATAGCAAACTCATTTTGCTCACGCACTCTTGTAGACACTTGCTGTTGCATTGACAGGTTGGTCAAGCAATTATCCCGGGTACTAATAATGCATGAATAACAAAATAATTTTTAGATAGCCCAGTTGGATTGCTTGCCTGGATTGGCGAAAAGTTGTATGCTTGGACGGATAATTATCCTTGGACGCCCGAAGAGTGGATTACATGGACCATGTTGTAAGTGTTCAATTTGCCCGGTACAGAGTAATCTGTTCATGACTGGCCCATAGATATTGGATAGATGGCGAGTATCGTCGTCTGATATATTACTCTCACTGAACAGGGCGCATATAGGTCCCGCTGGAGGGCTGAGGTTCTACAAAGAAAACTTTCCCAACGTCTCTGCCATTAGAGCAAGCTTACTTTCCGAGAGCCCTATTGGATTCAAGTGGTCGCCCACTCCTTTTGGATTCTCGCGTTTCCCAAAAGAGATTATACCATGTCCGCTTGAGTAAGTCTGGGCAGGCATTCTTGAACTAAAAGCTGATGTGACCGTACCGGGAAAGGTGGGCTGGTTTGCGCCAAAACTTGGTCTACTCGAAAGAGCACCCCAAAGGCGGTCATTTCGCTGCGTGGGAGGTGTGAGTGGTTTGGCTCTGCTCACGTTTTGCCCGTTTAACTGGCTAATTGAATAGGCCCGAGTTACTGACAGACGATATTCGTAATTTCGCACGAATTGTCCAATCGAAAGATGCTCGTTTGCGTTACGGCTCTTAGTAGCCTTTTCCCCTTAGTTTATCCAGCTACGACCCGGAGGGTATGGGGGCGAATTTCGGAGGAGGCAGAGGTTCGTTACGCATATATTCAAGGCAATGTTCGACACCAAAACACAAATGTTTGATGGTTAAATTTAACAACATTTTTGCTGGAGTGACCCTATAAGACTATTATAATAATTGTTGTTAGGGATGTGTGGTACTAGTACTCTGCGAGTGCAAAGAGCTCTTTGCGTAGCCAGGGTTTGACTTTGGCATGTGATATGAGCGTTTACCACGCGCATTTCGGATCAGGTAGTGCGACAGTAGCCTTTTCAAAGTACGGTCAAAGTACTTGTTATGTTATTATTTCTTGTGCTTGGGCTGCACTGTGGCTAAAATGACCATGCAAGGCGTGGGAGGTGGGCCTCGGTCACGTGTGGATCTTTGGCACGCGTTTGGCGCGTAACTCGATTGCCTCCCAAACACCGTACCTCCGAGAGTCGGGTATCAGCTTTCCAGATACCATGGCATCTGGTAGGCGTTCCAGCTGTTGAGGATACGCGAGTACGCGTAAATTAACTTGAACTGCAACTAGAACACGCACTGTCTGTGGCAAACTCGGTTCAACCAACTTCATCAGGTGAGTGTACACGTACTGAAAACTCTCCGCGAGAAGCTCAGGCCGGATACAGCATCCACAATTCAACCACTTGTCACTCTCAAGAACAAGAAAGTCGTATTCAAGCAGCAGCCACTTGGGCTTGACCAAGCGTTATCGACGATCTCTGGTAAGTTGGCATGTGGCGGACCTTTTTGCCTCTGGATCGTGAACAACGCTTACGACGTGTGCTGCAGAACGCCTTAACTTCCACGCGTACCTGCAGACTGTATCCGAAACTCTAAAGGAATTTCCGGTAGCTCATCTCTCCTTGATAGCTAAACTAGTTCATGAGAGGTACGATATACCGCTCTAACATGCCCTCGAGATTGCTCATGTTGAGGCTTAGCGAGGAGACGTATCACCATGCTGCGAGTAGAATACATAAACTACTGGCGGCTCAAATACCTTCCGCCTCCACGGATGGTACTGCGGGGAATTCAGTACTCTCCAAAACTGTTGTAGACAGTGCGATTAGGAGAGTGGCTGATCGGACCAATTGGGGTGTTGAAAACGGGATCTCGGTATGTGTGGTGCTTGAGCTGCGCCAGGCCAGAATGATCATATTATACCTATCTTTAGGGAGCGACTATTTGGCGACTTGAAGTCAAAGATCGAGGCATGCTTCCTCCCGAGTTCCAACAGGTTTGCGAGGAGCGATGGAAGGAACGAAATCAGGTATTGGTTATTCTTGCGTTGATCAACTTCCGCTGACTTTTGCTAGGCCAAACTAGAGATTCAGATTGCACTTTCCAATATGTCTGAAGCAGACCGTGCGCAATACATAAAATCCACCGCAACGACTGTCACATCAACAGACAAGGTCTGGTTCCGCTGCGGCAGTTAGCACGATGTATTGGCTGACATTGGCATGTCAGGACGTTGTTATGACCTCCCCGACCAAAGCTGATAAAGCAGAGTCTTCCGCGAAGAAAAGCACAACTCGTACCAAGAAGCCGGCTGATTCTGACAATGCTCTCCGGGATAAGGAGAGGCTTGAGAAGAAAACGGCCAAAGTGGAGAAGGAGAAAAAGGAGGCTGAGGTAAGGTGCCAGGTAGAGTGCCGTTGATAGACTGAAACCTGATTTTCTAGGTCGTCAAAAAGAGTGCTGCCGCTTTCGCGTCTTTCTTCACCTCTGCTCGCCCGGCGATTGCGCGAGTAAAGGCAGAGGATGTCGAATCATCCGACTACGACAAGACCTTCCAGTCGTTCGTCGTCAAGAGGAATACAGTACGTACTCCAGTGAACCGTTTCACTGAAGTGCGAGCGCAATTGCCTACCACGGGGCTATCAAGCTCCAAGGATTTGCTGCGGGAATTTCTAGAGTCGGCCCCTGCAAAGCAACGACCCTCTGTTCCCCGCTCATCCCGCTCACAACAAAATCTCGAAGTACGCGCAATCATGAACGAACTAAACGACGCGGAGGTACTGGGTGACAGCAGGACAGTAAGGAGGTTGACTGCTCTGTTAAAGAATCGTCGGGCACTCCCTGCCAAATTATTTCACTTTCACGAGAACAACAAACCTGCTTACTATGGTATTTTGCCTGCTGTTTTGCTCGATTCAACCTGATTTTTTTCTGTGCTGTCGACAGGGACATGGACTAAAACTCCTTCAAGCATACGAGCGCGCCGACCGTTTGGGAAGGACGAATCATTGGATTACGATTATGACAGTGATGATGATTGGGAAGAAGAGGGCGAGGGAGAGGCTATTGTTAGCGACGGCAGTGATGAGGATGGTTCGGACTCAGACTCGGACGAAGAAGGTTGGCTTGTCGGCGATGACGAGGTCGAGGTAATTCCGGGGGAGGGCACGGAGGAATTGGCAGAAGAATTACCTACGAAGCGCGGGCCCGAATTGGCGGCGAAAAACAAGGAGGGCAAACGACGAAAAGTAGAGAAACTCGCCCCCTTCCAAAAGGGGCCCTGTTGGGAGATGGAAATTGGCCAATGCTCATACGAACCCTTCAACGCATACCGCATACAGCTCCTAAATGGTACGTTTTATCTTCTCGCTTAGTTCTGTTGTTCAGAGTAGTAACCTTGGTACGCCGTAGATTGCCCGTATCCTGTGAACCCATTCACGTTCATTCCAGAGCCTTCCTGTTCAGCAACGGGCGTCGCACTCGCTAATGGTTCGAGTACGACACAGCCAGCGGGAGCCTTTGCAGTACCTGTGCCTCCAACCCCGGCCAACGATGTCGAAACGTCTGGGCCGTCAGGGCCATCGAACAGGACGACCTCGTTCATGAGGAAGCCTACCGACCCAACAAGCATCAAGAACCCCTTCCCGCCCACCCACCTGCCCGAACTATATGGACTGATCGAGGGCAGCGAGAAAACGCTCAAGGGTCTAGTAGAAGATTTGTACCTCGCTCTCAAGAGGTATCCGGGCGTCAAGAAATACGCTATCGAGGCAAAATTGAGGGAGGTCGCAGACAAGGGCCGATCGGCAGACGCACCCAACAAAAGATGGCGAGTGTCTGATGAAGCATGGGTGAGTGTTTTTTTTGGCGTATATGCTACTCTACTAAGCCGCATGCAGGTTGCGATCGGGATGACACGCCCAGGTTGAGTGCCCCCCACTTGCTTGCCTTGTTCATTACTTTTCATCGGTGACTTTGTATTATGTTCCGCAAGCACTTTTACTCGTCGGCTGTCTAATATGTAAATATTCCTTTTTACATCCAATCACAAGGTTCGGGCTTCTGCAGCCGACTACATGTTGTGACCAGCCGACAACGAATTTGTAGCAGGATTTGGTTAATTTTTCATCGTGGCCGTTCCCTCTGAACCCGATTTCTCAAGAATAAGGTCAGTCTTTTGAGCCAGTTTTTACGTGTTCTGGACGTTTGTTTAGATTCAAAAATACCCCAAGCCACGGGGAAAGCTGGAAAGAGTGATGGCTGAGGCCTGCTGTCACGGGTGTGGTCTTGTTTGCGTGAGAATTGTAAATGACCTCGCGAAGTCCGGCCCCTTTGATCTATCCCACCACCAACGTAGCGAGTGGACGACCAACATACTTAGTATTAATTGCTTAGTTCCCGTTGTCTTTTTTCACCTATTCCGGATTCAACTCTATTTGTAGAAATCATTTCCATTGCAACAGCCCTCTGTCGCGTCTAAAAAATCACGACCTCTGTCTACCTACATCTGTCCTCCCTGACAACCGACACCTCACCCTCCACAAAACGCTTCTTGGGTCTTGCTGACGTTTTCTCTTCACTCGGCCACCCTTTTCACGCTGGCTTAGTCGTCTAGCCAAGACAAGATCTGGCGCACTCCACTTAATACCTAATTGTCACGCCGCGATACCTCTCGAGGATCACGTCCCTTACTTGCCCTAATCATTTGAACTGAAGAAAAACTATAATGTCACTTTCGTCCACCCCAGACGGGGGTTTTACTAGGCCATCTGGTAAGACGCCCCCACCACCTGCCCCATCGGCCGCCTTTGCCAAACGGTGAGAGATGACTTTTGCGTAAATATTTTGCAATCTGTTGACGCTCGACAATAGCGCCCGAGAGCTGCAAGCACAAGAAAGCCTTGGAGGCGCCCGATACCGCCCTCCCGCTCTTCGCAACGCCAAGGACGCGCCCACATTGGAAGAGAGTACTGGCAGCTCCGCGGGGGCGGACCCATCCGCTCTTGCGCCCCCATCTTTTCCTCCCGGCTTCAGGAGAGCAAGGGCTGGAACCTTGCCTTCAAATGTTCAACTTGCGGCTCAACGCTATGCTTCGACCCTCCCCGCAGCTCCCCTGTCGGAATTCGAGCAAACCAATGAAATCAGCAATAATACAAGCATTAATATAGCTGCCCAGGCGAGCGCTACTCGGCCCTCTCTTCGTCACGCAAATTCTATGACCCCAGCAGTTACCTCGACCACTATTGGAGGAGAGCGCAATAGTCGCTTGCGGTCTGGCTCCCTTACGCTCCCCAGCGCTGGGTTGTCCAACGCCTTTGGTCCTTCGATTTTCTCTTCTTCCTGGTTGCCGAACAACGGTGCTGGCTTCCCTGTGTTGGATGAGATGCGATCCATCACCTCGGGTGACTCCATCATGGGCGCCGACGAATACGATGTCCATACGCTAGATTATCTCGGTTTGGACGACGGGCCGTCCACCCACGGTCGCCTGATGCCTGTTCCAGCCACCGTCTCCGAACTTCGCAACCAAGCTCAAGCTGCCATCGTCGGGCACCAAACTCAAAATCCAAGTCGCAATCGATCTCAAACCATCTCGAACTTTGCTCGCGCCCGCAGTGGGACTACCTCCATGATCACTGCCCCGACCATCGAACGCTCCGACGATGAGGAAGAAGAAGTCGATTATGCGGCCCCTACTGGGGTCTATAATCGGCAACGGATTGACTCGTTTGACGGAAACAACGGATTATACGGAGGAAACAGCGGCTACGTTGCCAAGGGCTTCCGCCAGAGTCAACACCTTGGCCCTAACTCAAGCTTGCTTGCGCGGCCTCGGGCTATTTCAGTTGGTGTTCTGGATGACCCGAATCGGGCTGCTGCGCAACGGCGCAGTGCTGCCGCTGCTAATGCCGCACTCGAACAGCCATCCGCATCGCTTCATCGTAAGACATCCCATTCTAACATGAGCGACGCCAATCAAGGAATCCTGGGCGGGAACAATGCGTACGCAACGGCACCAACTTCGATCTTGCGTCAACCTTCCTTCAATCTCGACGATGAAAATAGCGCCGTCTATGCCGGAAGGCTGACTCGCCAAAACTCGGCCTCGGTCAGGTTCCCGTCGGGGGATGTTACCGCTCCGCAGCTGGGCCCGAGCGTGGGCAGGCAGGTTCATCTCAGTGCTCCGATTGCCCGTGGCGAGTCCCGTTCGGTATCTCCAAAAGCCGAGGGGATGCCCAACCAGATCCAAACGCCGTCTCGCTCACTTTGGATCGGCAATCTAGATCCTTCGATGACAGGTGAAGACTTGGTTCGCGTTTTCGCCCCCTATGGAGCTATTGAAAGTTTCCGTTTGCTTCCTGAAAAGGTGTGTCCTTGTTGCTTCGATACTCATTTTTTTCGGCCGTTGACTTTGTTATAGGAGTGTGGGTTCGTTAATTTTGTGGATATTGCTGACGCAATGCGAGCCAAGGACGATGTACTGAACCGCCTTTCCGGTCACATCGGCATGAGCAACAACCAGGCCGTTCGCATTGGATTCGGTAAAGCAGATAGCGCACCTGCTACGCCGCCCATGGGAACTCAGGCATCGTCAGCCGGGACTGGTTTGGGTGCCCACATCCAGTCGCAGTTCACCCCTGCCGGTCAAGCTCCTCAAGCCCAGAATCAGCCCAGTGGAATAGACTCCCAATTACAGTCCTCACCTACCCGTGCGCTTTGGATAGGCTCAATTCCTTCGACTACAACCCCTGCCACTATCTTGAATGTCTTCAGCCCATACGGGCCCATTGAGAGTGCTCGTGTATTGACACACAAGAACTGCGGCTTTGGTAAGCGCTTTCTTCCATTCGTACCCTACCTTCCTAAAGTTTTGCCACGTAGTGAATTTCGAGCGCTTGGACGATGCCGTCCGTGCCCGCAAAGCCCTCAACGGACGCGATGTTCTTGGAAGTGAAGTTGGCACGATCCGCATCGGCTTCGCCCGAGTTCCTGTCAAAAACTCTGGCGCAGGAGACGGAGTAGATGAGGGAATGGGTGTGGGGGTTCAGGGTGTGGGCGATCTTTCCGTCGGAGCCACTATCCACGCGTTGCGCACGGTGAAAGGAGCGTCGACCATTCCCGCCGACCAGCAAGTCCTTGGCGGCTCGATTGAAAACTACCGCTCGAACCTTCTTTTGAGTATGATTGGATCGGGTACACACCAAACGTTGGGCAATAACTCGTCGAATACTTCCGGATGGACTGCCTCGATTACCGAACAACAAATGGTTATGCTCGAGTTGAGTGGCGGATCGCCCGACGCAGAAGCTGACGTGAAAGCATTGGCAGGTGAGTGCAGGATTTGTTGGTGACCTGAATAGAATCTAACCAAAGACTGCAGAGTTCCGTCCCCCTACTATGTACTATTCCACCATTCCTCTAGTTGCCGAACGCCCGCACAACCGCCGCTGGGATGCATCCAAATTACGCGAGCTGAGAAAGCGGCTCGATTCTGGCACTTGTGGCGTAGAGGAAATTGATGCCGTAGCCGCAGACTTCCTGGACGGAGAAATCGTCGATCTCGCGTCCGACTGGCTTGGCAACACAGTTCGTTCTGTTTACCGTCCGATCCAGCGGTTACTCACCATCCATTAGGTTGTGCAAAAGCTATTCGAAAAGTGCTCTCCTGGCCCTCGTATTGCTATGCTTGATCGTATTGCTCCTCACCTAGCGATGATTGGAATCCACAAGAACGGAACTTGGGCTGCCCAGAAGATCATCGAGTGTGCCACCACCCCCGAAGAAATCGCACTTGTAGCGACAAATCTTCGGCCATACGCGCCACCTCTTTTGCTCGACCAGTTTGGGAACTATGTGGTCCAGTGAGTTTAGCAGAGGCCCGTCCTTCCAAACCTAATCCCTCCCACCGCTAGATGCTGCCTGAGATTTGGATCTCCAGCCAACGATTTTATTTTTGACGCGGTTGTTGATCGACTGTGGGAGGTTGCCCAAGGGCGCTTTGGCGCTCGTAGTATGCGCGCATGCCTCGAAAGCCCTCAGATTACTACCAGTCAACAGGTGGGTAAGGTATGCGATTGGCTGGCGGTAATTGACATTATATTTATATTCAGCGAAAAATTGCCACCGCCATCGTTTTGAATTCAATCCCACTGGCAACGAATCCCAATGGTGCACTCTTGCTGACTTGGTTACTCGATTCCTCTGGGTTCCACTCGAGATACAAACTCCTTGCGCCACGATTCACCCCTCATCTAGCTCACCTGTGCACCCACAAGTTAGCCTCGCTCACAGTCCTGCGTATTGTTAATCAGCGAATCGAACCCGAGGCTTCACAGCAGATCGTTCACGCATTGTTTAACTCAACCGGCGATCACGTCCTCACAGACGTTTTAGGTGATCAGGTTAACGGCGTATCTGTCGTTCACAAGATCCTCATCAGTCCCTTCCTCGATCCCGCCGAGCGACCCGGGTTCCTAGAAGCTACCAAGCGCGTCCTCATCGACCTCAAGGTTACGGTTACGCAGGCCTATAGGCGTCTGATTGAAGAAGTTGGCCTTCCTCTCCCGAACTTCCAACCCGCTTTTGCCCAACCCATGCCTCAGCCGGCGAAGAAAAACAGTGGACCCACGCCATACGGAATGCCTGGGGTTCCGGCAGGATACCAACAACAAGGGGATGGACTAGCTACCATGATGCAGGCCCTTCAGCTTCAGGCCCAACAAGGTGCTGGCCCGGGCAATCAAGGCGGGCTCCAGATCAACCCCGCCTACGCAAACCCGTCTGCCCCGAGCCCGATGGCCGGACCCCCGTCCGGCACTTCACCCGCTACTTTCTCCCCCACCAACGACCCTTTCAATCCATTTGCGCGCTCCCCGGAAATGGTTCCTCGTGGCAACAACAGGCGCGGCCCGCCAAGTGGGCAATTTGGGCCGCAACAACAACTATATAGCTCCCAGGCTGGCACTCCAAGTTTAGCCCAGGCTGGTAACGGCTTGATGGGTATGGCCCAGCCCCCCTTTGGTATGCCACCCAACGCGATGCCCCCCCAAATGTACCAGGCGTATATGCAGAACTACATGCAGCCTAACTCGACCGCTTTCCACGCCTAGAAGATCGATCTTCAAGCTCTTGATTTGGTAGCGTGTTCGCCGAGGCTCAAAGTCAGTGTTCCAGCAACGTTCATTTCCTTGACTTTCATTGCAAACTTCGGATGACCTGTGATCTCGCTCTTTCCTGATTGTGGTTCGGCTTTCATGTACTCCTCTGAATGTCATCTCCATGCGTTTATGGTAGATGTACCCCCATATTTATCTTTGCACGTATCCGAGGTTGTACACATAGACCAGTGGAACGAAATTTCATCTTGCTTGTTTCCAACCCACGCCCTTTGGGCGAGCAATTAGAGAAACTTTACGGGAATACATTCGTAACACACAGAATCATACACCAATTCTTTTATGTTCTTCGTCGAGCAGCGGCTCAGACCAGGTGGCCTAGAAATATGCTAAAGCAACAAAACAATCTCAGAGAGTTCAGACATACCAGCATAGTGGTTTTTTCTTCCCCGTCCTTCCCCACCGTCCTAGTAACATCCCCAGGTGCAACGCTGGGGGTGTTCACAAAGCGTGCCACACGTTCGAGTGTTTTAGCATCCATCCCATAAGACCGTGCTATCTCCGAAATCTCTTTCGAGGATGAAGCCGATTTTCTAGCGTCCAGAATGTCCGAGAGTGACAGTGCAAGCAGTCGATTAGAAGGTATGGTACTTGGCGACGCCGCCATCTGTTCGGATGCCTCCCGTGCACGAATCATATTGAATGACTTGTCGGATTGCTGAATTTATGTCAGGTTTGGGGTGCGTTCTCCAATAGAAGGAAATGGACACTTGCTGGGCGAACCCGATCTCCAAGCCGTGGATTGGGTACTTGGACTTGACCGATCCTACTCAACTTGCTCATAAAGTGCGGATCTTTCGAGTCGGACTCTATCACTGGCCAAAGCCTCGGTGGTTGCGTGATAGGAAGAAAAGAACAAAGGACAAGTAAAACTCACGGTGATCCTTCGTTTCGCTGGCTAGTGTTTCCGGCTTGGATGTTCGGAATTGCTCCGGTAGCGGTTGGGGAGTTCGAGCTCCAGCCCATGAAGGTTGTGTCCTAGTGGGCAATTTACGCGGAGTTTTTGAAGCAGAACTGCCCATAATAGAGTTGTGCTGGGTGGTCGAGGCTTGACATCACGATTAGATCACAAGTGCCGGTCCAGTTGATCCGATCAACGGCTGGGAGCTTCTACCGGGCTTCTAATTGGCCCCTATTTGGGCACGCGTTTTGCTGATACGCCTTACCATCGAATCACAAACTTCCAAGCACGTCAGCGACGCCTCCCATGTACTGTAATAATTTATTTACTGCATTCATGGGCATATATTAGCCATCTTTATGCCAACTCCATTCGCCGATGGTACCCCCCTCAGCCATTTGTCACGTCGCCACCCACAAACTCCACCTCAATCGGTCTTTTCGCGTAGCGATGAAAACCGTCTAAAAATAAAGGCCACGTCGTAGCCATGGTTCTCCTTGTAGTCGTCAACAACATATAGAGGGCATCATGAATTGTACGTCACCCGCAGCCTCAAGCGTGAGCCTACGAACAAGAAAAGGGCCATTTGTATGAGCAATCAATTGAAGCCGGTAGCACAAACGCATACACACCAGAGGTCACCTTGCCAGTGGCCAAGATCTCGCAGAGAATCTCAAGCAACATTAAACACTATATCAGGCAATTATCAGAGCTAACACCAGCCTCGCAGGACATTGATGCTCTGAGATGGCTTAGAATGGCAACCTCCCAGGGCCGAACCTCGAGAATCATCTACCAGACTCATATCTATGCTGTTCACCGCCGTTTAATCCAGAGGGCGGATCGATCTTCTCGCTTGATGAAAGGTGGTTCAACGTGAGAACCAGTAAACTTCACGCATGAAACGAATGGTACACCTTTGAGCCGGTTAGCGTCATGGTGTCCCTTATACATTGTAGTTTAAATATCGGAGAAATTTTTACGCATTTAAATGAGCAGGACGAGTCGAGCTATCAGACCACGTTTTTCGGCCAAACAGGCTCGACCTTCGCACATGATTTCTCAATGGTTTACTTATGCGTTCAAGTGGGTATACAACACACCTTGTAAATTGGCTACGCCAATGCCTTCATCATGCCAGAGCAGAGCATATGCGGGGGGAATCCCGTTTTAGGCCGTGAGTCGAAGGGCTGCGCTTCACCGGGGGGTTTGTGCCCGGGTCCCGGACAACAACCCCTGCTCCGATAAGATCGCGTATATTCATACTCGCACAGCATCGTTGCGCCCTGTATGCCGGAGGCGGTCCCTTGTACAACCATGAACGGGCGGACGAACTTTTAGCTAGCATATACACGGGATTATGGCTTGCGTGGAACGCGTCATCCCGATTAGGGTAATCAGGTGGACTGTGCGCATTTAACCTCAATATGCGATTTGCACCCTTTGTGATCGAGGAAACTGCTATAGATTTGGAGTGGGCCGACGGAGAAGCATACATTCTGCCTATACATAAGAGTAACAGTACTTTAGCGAAGAAGAATTACGTCCAAAGTGGCAGATTTACGACAGGGGGTCTTTTTCAATCACGTGAGTTGAAACGGTGCTAAGAGTGTATTACCCCTAGGGAAAAAAATGGTCACGCAAAGGGGTAGTGCATAAGCATAAGTTATAGTCGTTGTAGATTATATATGAGTGAATTTGCGGTCTGTAGTGGACCTACACTGTCAGGGAGGCCTCACAACGCCAGGGAATGTAGGTAGAATTGGTACGTCAAAAACTTACCGAACTGCGATCATATAAGGAGTTTTATCATCGCTATACAAGAAAGGAGGCTTTAATGTTAGCTCAACGCTAGAAACGTACTCCTGGGACGTTTGCGCGGGGCTGGAGGCATGAGACAGTCGAGGGACACGACAACGAAGCAAAAGTCACATGACCACGCTTATTTGTTGTGGTTTGGCTGTGTGATAGGTCCTGTAAAAGGACCGAGCTAAGCAATTGAAACCAGAGAGCCGCAACCACCCCCTCCACAACCCCTCGATTCCCGTCCGCCGGCAGCACTTGAAACCAAACCGAAACTTGAACGCCTCATCCTGTGTCCTCCCGTGGACTTGTACAGCGCATAATCCCAGCCTTTTCCAAACTCAACACTCGCTAGAATGGCACGGACTACGAAGGGTACCACCAAGACGTCTCGTGCAGCACCAGCACACCCATCGTTCATCGACATGATAATTGTGAGGACACAAATTCTTTGATGCTACCTGCCTATTTGCGCTGCTCTCTGCCTTCCGGACGTAATATATAGCCCGAACATCGCGTCGGGGCCGCCGAACGTCGCGAACCCTATCCCGCCCTCCCCCCGTCCCGCGTTCCATCCTCACTCAAAACTTCTTCCCGCCTACCCAAGGCCAATCTACCCTAATGTGATCGTGGCTAACTCGTTTGCATTGCGCGCCGTAGGAATGTATCACGGCTCACCCCGAGGAAGCTCGCTCAGGTGTTTCCCGCCCGATGATCAAGAAGTAGGCATACATCCTCCTATCTTGTGTTCTCGTGCATGCTAATAAAGGTCCTCAATGTTCGCTAACAACTAGATTCCTCGAGGAGCAATATAAGATTGATATTACTCCCTCACATATCACCAATATCAATCGCGCTATTGCACGTGGTGCAGAGACGAATGTCTTTTCGCTCCCAAAGGGTATGCTATCCTGAAGCACACTAGGCTTCTACGTCCCACACTAAACCAATTGTCAGGCCCATCCGGAAAAGTGAAGCTTGCCTCTAAGAAGACGGCCGAGACCAAGGAGGTCAGCACCCTAGCTCAGCTCCGTTTTCATCCAACTAACAGAGCTCGTAGAATCATGCGCCCACGGCGTCCAAGAAAACATCTACGACGACCAAGAAATCTACCATGACCACGAGGAAAGCGGCCACTTCCAAGACCCCGGCGACTAAGAAAGCCCCTCTCGCAACTTCCAAGCCCAAGGCAAAGCCAGTTTCCACAACGAAGGCCGCCGCCCCCAAGGCAAAGAGCGCAACTACCACAAAGTCTTCTACTTCTAAAGCAACCTCGAAGTCTGCGACGAAGCCGGCTGCTAAATCGACGACTGCGAAGTCGACCACTAAAGCGGCTCCAGCGAAGAAGACTGCCACCACAAAGAAAGCACCAGCTACCAAGAAGGCGCCAGCTGCGAGCAAGGTGAGTATATGGATGTACGTCTAGGTTTTTATCCATTCTAACTGACAATATGTTGGACAGAAGGCCGTTTCTTCAACAAGCACTGCTGCCAAGGCCAAGGCTAGTGGAACGACGAAAGGCAGGACCACTCGCACTGCCCAAGCCGCGACCACATCGTCATCGAGGTCGTCTACGAAACGCGTGCGTCGATCGTCGCCTTTGATTTTTCTCGTACTAATCACGTCTAAAAACAGGCCGCCAAGAAGTGAATAAATGAAGAGTGACCTCATCCAAGACGTCTTTATGAATTATTTGTCTGGTCGTATATTCTGATCGTTCTTTCTGCTCTGTGGAGTTTTCCGGTTCTTGTGACCTGTAGTATTGATCGCTGCTGGTCTTGCTTTTGAGCTCGGACAGGGCCAACAGTCGGGCTGTTTATGTAGCATACCAACTTTAGTGACTGAATTTAGTTATCCGTTAGAGTGGTTTGTGTGATTTAAGTTAACTGGCGACTAGCCCCTATTTGGTTGTCGTTGCTCGGCATATGTTTCCGGCTCTCATGGACTGATTCGGTATACCTCCGCTTGGGTTGATGACGCAACCAGACCTGCATATAAATAAACCCGCTTCCTGCCACGGGTGTCTTACCTAGCTCTGTCCACCACAACAAACCCTTGGTTGCTAGAGGAACCCGACCATGGCCAAGTCAAACCTGAATATCGTCATGGTCCGTAATTCACTGCACCTCGCATTGAATCGTCATCCAACCTGCTTAGGGTGCCATGACATTCGGCAAACCTGGCACAGAAGGTGCTCGGGTTCGAGACGTTGAATCTATTAGCAAGATATTAGATACATTCAAATCGTTTGGTCATCGTGAGGTCCGTCGTTGCTGATACTGCCCCATCGTAGTGTCTGGGGATGATTTATAGGTCGACACAGCTCGGGTGTACACAAAGGGTACTTCAGAGGAGTTGCTCGGTGAAGTCGAATGGCAAAAGCGAGGGCTCATAGTTCAAACCAAACTCTACCCTGGAGGACCTATCAAACATACACCCGAGGTGCTTGGTGACACTCATCTATCAACTCGGCAGCATATCTCATATAGTATGTCCAGGGGATCCGAGAGCACTTGGACAAGTCGTTGGCCGCTTTGAAGACCGACAAGATCGAGTTATTCTACTTGCACGCCCCCGACAGGTCGACGCCTTTCGAGGTCACATTCAAAGCTGTTGACGAGTTGCACAAGGAGGGAAAGTTTGACAAGGTCCGTAATGTTTGATCCGTAGGGCCATGTCGGTTTATGCGCTGATTTGCGAATCAGCTTGGTATTTCGAACTACATGGCGTACGTCCAAGGGTCGCCGTATTGACTGAGGGCAGTGTTCACTTTCTTTTGTTCAGGTGGGAAGTCGCGGAGGTTGTCGGCCTGTGCCGCACAAATGGATGGATTCAACCAACTGTTTACCAAGGTATCTACAATGCGGTCCACCGCGCTGTTGAACCCGAACTTTTGCCGTGCCTGCGTAAATGTGAGTTCTTCTACGCAGTCAACCGGTCAGCATTTACGACCAGGCAATCGGTGTATACAGTCAATATCGCCTTCTACTTGGTGGGTACTCTTAAATTTCGTTTGCTATATGCGTGGGGCAAACGAGCGCATTCTATTCAAGTACAACCCGTTATGCGGTGGTTGGCTTACAGGCCGCTTCAAGAGTATTGCCGACTCTGCGGAACCGGGGTCGCGATTCGACTCAAACCGGACTGACAGTCAGACAAGAAATTACAGGTGTGTGAAAAGTGCTTATATGCTTGCTTCTACTACAAAATGCGCTAGGGCTCGATACTGGAGAGAAGATTATTTCCGTGCGCTGGAAATCGTGGATAAGGCAGCGCAGGCTCACGGTCTCACTATTACTGAGTGTGCTTTGCGATGGATCAATCACCACTCCATGTTAAAACCGTAAGCAAACATATATTCGGGAAGAAGAGTATTGGAACAGCTTGCATACAGTGAATACAGTGATGCAATCATCATCGGAGCCAGCAGCCAACACCACATTGAATCGGTAAGCACACCTTATTTGTCTTCGACTGAGTGTTTTGATGTCTCGTTGCCACCAGAATCTCGTTGACCTTAAAAAAGGTCCCTTGGCAGCACCTGTTGTTCAAGCACTTGATCAGGCGTACGTGGGAGATCGTTGCGCCGTCAGTGCGCAAGTACTGGCACTGAGGTAACTGGTGCAGTTAAGTTTGCCACGACCGATTCCCAGCGCATTCCTGGCGCTATGTTGTGGTCATAGTGATCAATCCGATGCAGTGTCAAGTAAAGATAACTGAGATTGAGAGGGCCCTGGGGCGGCAACTATACATCTAGCAGACTTGAAGCAAATAGAGAATACACATGCGGATTTAGCAACAGATGTCGGCGCCATATCATCACACCCAATCAGAAACCGTGCAGTTTGATGGTTGACTGGTCAGAATGGTTAGACGGGCGTGACATCATTGTGCGGGGGATAGCATACCTTGGGGATACCTTCGTCGGTCAAGAATGTCGAGATCTTCAAACGCTGATCACCTTGGAGCTGAATGACTTTGCCGAGTTCCTCGTCGTCAACTAGAGTACCATTACAAGCAAACTCCTATGAAGCAACGATTAACGGGAGGAACTTGTATTAAAAAACCTGAACACACCTTCTTGAAAGCCTTCAACAACTTCTTAGAGTCGTATTCTAGCAGGGGCAAAAAAGTCAGCACAGATCTTCCCTGATTAGGCAGACCAACGTACCTTTGGGAAGGCCTTGGAGGGTGGTGAGGGTCTTGCGACCGTTGCGTTGCTGAATTCGGATGTGGATATAATTCTGCTGGGATCCAACACTGGATTCCCCTAGAGCGTCACCCTCGTCCGCGAAGGGGTCTGTCGAGTCAAGTCAGCCACGTTCGATTAAAACGAATCAAGGCAGCATACCGTATTTCGCAAAGTTTTGAACGCTCATAAAACGCGAGTAGCGAGGGGAATGCGGCGATAACTCGAGGAAGGCAGGGGAAGGTGGTCGCAGCTTGAGGGTCAAAGACTGCACACTGGGGCTATATACACTTCCAGGTGGCTGTGCGGGGTTTCTCTTCTGACTCTGTCTGCCTGACTCCATCATGCCAGCACCGCAACGGCCGGGCGAGCCCCGGAAGATTCCCAACTTCAAGGCCCGGCATTTGGACCCCCATCGAGGTATGTGCTGTTGTGTTCGCCCGTTCCGATTGGGATCTCACACCTAATCTAGCGAGGCAGCTCAAAAAAGAGTGGCTCGCGACGCAAAAAATCAAGGCTGCGTATAGGGCTGAGAAACGCCGCCTGGGGCTGCGAAAATCTGCCGACAGCGATGCTCAGCGTAGTAGCACTGCAGAAGTGAATGGTACTGCGGCTGAGGCACAACCGCCGGATGAACACATTTCAGAGCCTAGTGCGAGCGACAGGTCCTCGATTGGCGGCGATTATGATTCACACCCTATCGTCAAGGACGCCCGAGCTATCAAGGGCCAGGGAGAATTTGACACGGCTCGTCGCAAGGGGGAGGGAAAGAACAAGGGGAAGGAAAAATCTGTCGCTCCTGCCCAATCCGCTCCTGTTCCTCCATCGCTGAGGGAGATGGCTCGAGAAGCTTATTCTCCTGCCAGTCTACATACTCACAAAAGCAAGCCTCTGCACAAAAGGCAGCACGGGAAAGATCATGCACGCCGCCGAGTAGAAGCGGCCACTGCTCGTGGAGGCCGAGGTGTAACAAACGGGCGAGGTCGAGGTCAACCCGACATGGCGAAACGAATGGGAGTGTTGCTGGAAAAAATTAAGCGTGCGATGTAATTTTCGATTGCTTTACAGCATGTGCGATATTAAATATGGTACTCAGAGTCTACTGTAGCCCATGTACATTATATGATTTCTATTGCCTCCCATTCAGGCTCAATGTTATTCTGGATCACACCAATGGTTTAGCCCCAAGTTACACTTCAGGTTGTAGAACTCACTCGATTGTCCAACTCCACCCAGGCTTTATTTTCCGCGTCGAGCGCCCTAGACCATCCTAATCCAATAGCAGCCATCTTGCATATATTCGACCTGTCAAAGCCCGCGTGTAAGGCGTATTCGATCTCCGAAATGGTAGTGTACTCACGTCAGCGTGCAAGCTACTGCGACTAGCTCCAAATCGCTGTCCTCTTCCTTCTCGTCGTCCCACAACTCGGAGAGCAAGGCCATCTCAACTATCATCCCTCGCGTGAGCCGTATTCTTTGTACTTCGGGTCGACTCCTCCATTCCGACTGATTGTATGCGGAAGGACTAGCCAGTTCCGCAAGTTCCTCAGAAACAGCAGAGACCGAAGCTTCACCAACGCGTCCACCGTCGACGCCCCACTGCCGAAGCGAATAAACGTGCGCAGAAGTTCGATTGATGAACTCGTCCAAAGCAACGGGGTCGTCCGACGCGACATAGACATACGGAACGCCCGGTGGCCCTTGTTCCGTCCAAGTCTTCTGAACCGCATCGACGTAGTTTTGGAGCGGCACGTATCCGTCGGTTCCGGGTTTGATAAACTCCCAGCTCATCGCTTTTCGGTCACCGTGCCGGATGTGAACGCTCATGTAGTTGGTTACGGCGGCGCTACCTGTAGTCGCTTGGATGCGTCGTCGAAGTTCTGACCGAGCCTCGCGCACAAGCCGTGCGTTTGTCTCGCTGAGGATGATAAAGTTCTCAAACGAGTCGAATGCTCGGTCGAATATGGGTTTCAGCCTTGTGGTAGAATGGCCGTATCTATCCAACGAAAATTTAGCAAACTTCGACATTAGACGAACAATAAGTGACTCACGGGTCTTCAAACTCTTCCGAAAAACCATGACCAAAGTGGAACTTTGCTGTTAGAGGAGTCACGACCTAGATCACTCAAAGGGTTAGTCGAGTGTCAACGATCGATCCGCCAGCTTACCCAGTGTCTAAGCAAAGGGATCAGCACAAGCAATTCGAAAGCACAGGGTGGTTATGCTGCGTACCTCGCGAGTCGTGGGCAAGCCACAAGTTCTTCGGGTGGAGGTGGAAGGCAGCCAGGCTCAGGTCCAGGTTGAGTTTGTCGTATATCCTTGAAATGAGTTGTCCAACTGTTCGTACAATCAGCATATGATCATCACATTTGGCGAAATCCGACTTACTTTCCGCGAGTCCATAATCTGTCGTCAATCAAAAAGGTTCTTCCTTGCTAATGTAGGTGTTAGTCGAGTCTCCGCACGAATAGCATGATATGGCCACACCTCTCTTGCTAGGCCAGCTAGCTGCGCGATTAAAGCGAGGTCGGCCATAAGGCCTCGGTCCCCATCAAACATAAAAGTGATCGTACTTGAGCAAACTTTGCCTTTGGTTGCCGGGTGCGCTACGTCGGCGACTCCCTCTAGATGATCTGGAGTGTTAGTGGGAGTTGAAGGATTATAAATAATAAACGCACCTGGAGGTTTATACCAATATCCACCGTGATTAGCACTTGCTTGCTGTTTCCAACACTCGGTGCGGTACTGTTCGGGGGTAAGAGGAAATGTTGAATACGCCGAGTAATCAATGGGCTTGGCTGTATGATTATGGGATGTAGTCTCATTGACAGCGGGCGTGTTTTCCGAGACGACTGGTGACTTTTGGGTAGGCGTGGCGTCTGGTACACGATTGGGCAGAGGTGCCTCTGAAACCAGTCCTTCGAGCGCGTTGGGCCAATTGATGGATACAATTACAAGTATACAAAGCCCCACCGCGACTAGCGCCCCAAAGATTAAAGGTAGGTAGTTTATAATCTCTTTAAGACTCCAAGAACTCGAGTGCCGTCGATAAGAGCGAGACCCCGCATGCGAAGGCTGGTGTGCTCGGAGATGAACATCGTCCCCGAAGCTCGCTGAAGCAGAGGAAGCGAGTAAAGGCGCGAGTTGACTTTGTTGAGCGAGTGCATACGAGTCGTTGACACCATCTTGAAGGTCTTCAGAGTCAAAATCGACGGTCGCGCTATCGCGAAATGTTTGGCCGCCGGAACGCGAGTGCGGGGTGCGGGGAACGAGGTTAGACTCGCTTTCTTGGCGAGAAAGTGTCCGGGCAGAGGTGGAACCAAGAGTGTTTAGGTCGGATTCGTTGGTTGGTAGACGAGAGTAGGTTGGGTGTGACATATTTTAGGAGGTCGTTGAGGCCAGCTCAAAGCGGTAAGTCTTGGTCGCCAGGCCAGCAGCGTGAGCACAAATCACGTGTTGCAACAACCCAACTCGCTCAGCTTGCGGGTTTTAAGAATAAATCATTATTTATTACATATGAGCTCCCAGGAAATACGGCCACTCTTTGTTGTTCCGACAAGAATAAAAGCTTACGCACAGAATGTAGGAGCGATGTGCGGCGGGCACGAACCTACTTGATCTTGTCCAAGGGCCTGAATTCCAAGTACAAGGTAAGTACTCGAAGAAACTCGATGCTAAAAACGCTAACCTGTTGAAGCCACCTCTACGGTTCATATATTGGCGCCATGTTCGTTGTTTCTTGATATTAGCGGCGCCTTGCTGGTTACCGAGAACAGCCTTTCCCTGCGCAAAAAGTGAGGCTAGAACTAACTAATATACTTGCGGCTTACTTTTGTACTATCGAACCCGCCAAAGCCCATGGCAGTCATCATCTGAGCTTCGTCCTCCTCCATATCCTCCCCTTCCTCGATTTCGCCGTCCACTCCGCCCGCTGCTGGGGGTTTGCTCGGTCCGGCGGAGGAAGAATTAGGAGGGGCATCCAGATTGTCTAGGAAAAAACCTGTAGTAGAGCGCAAAGGGTACGACAATGCACTTACGGGTTGACGCCACTGAATCCTCCGTCTCAGGCTTTCGTGAGCGTGGCTCGTCCCTCCTGTCATCGCGCTGTTCACGTCCTTCATCACGTCGAGGCTGCCGTCGGTCATCATCCCGACCGGATCTGTCTCTATCATCACGTCGGTAATCTCTCCTGTCGTCTGCACGGTCCCTAGGCCTGTTGTCACGGCGAGAATCGCCCTCACGCCTGTCTACATAGTGTAAGCCTCGGCACATTAGGTTAAACATTTAGAACATACCTCTTGCGTCCCGCTCGCTTCGGCCACCCCGACCATCTCGTCGAGGACTCCGTGAGCGACTCCTCCTACGTTCGCTCCTGCCACCACGCCCATCTCTACGCCAGTCCCGAGAGTCGCTCCGGTCGTCTCTATCCCGTTCTCTATCACGGTCGCTATCTCTTGGGGGTCCTCTCGAACCTCGGTAACCTCCACGCCGATCTGACATGTTGGGGTATGGGCGTCGTTGAGGGCGCTAAGTGAACCAACGTTAATGTTGTGCCAGTCCCTTACATAATCTGTATAGCCTGACCGATGAAGTACACGGCACTTCCAGTTCCAACTCTGCGACCATCACCACCCTCCCCGTAGCTCTGCTCGCCAGCATCTGCTTGCACCATGGACCCGAATGCTCTCTTGCCGACCATCCGGACCGAGGACCTCACTCCCCAAAGCATCACGTAGGTCAATATGGCATCTTCTACATTCGTGTCGCTGAAAAAGACCTTAGACCGGCCAGGGAGCAGTCACTAGCAACACCTGCCGTTCCGCCTTCTAGCCCCTCCATCCCACGTCTACCCTCACAGAATTTTGATTCCCCGTCCTTGGACATAGCTATATCAGCCATCTTCGCGAGCAACGCGTGAGTCCATTTGTGTGGCAGCTTTGACCGTGCTCACGAAATTGTCTGAAATTGACGCTAGAACCGAGCCAGAAATCGTCGAAAAGGCCAACAAGGTCAAAGAGCTCTCCCAGGAAAAAACCAGGCTCGACGAACAGCTCAAGGAGATCGAACAACGTCTCAAGGCAGTTGAAGAAGCCGAGAAAAAGCGTGTTGCTGGAACGACTGCATAGAAATCAATCATACCATCATATTCAAATACTTAACGCGTCTGTACGAGTAGATCCTGTAGTATCCGGGTTTGAGATTGGAGTGTTTACGAGGCGAATGAATGCCTGGTTGACGGTCTCGAACATAATTATCACGCTTTCATATCAACGTGTTGTGGGGTTGCATCGCTTGTTCACCACGCTTGATCGTGGCGAATTGGAAATCGATAGACGTCACCGCGGCGCCGACACTCGCACCGACTCACTCCTATCTTCCATCCATCCATCAGCGAGCACTCTTCTCCATTCCAAATTTGCCACTCGACTTACTCTTTAAAAGCACCACCCCACTCCCCAACAACCTCACCCCCAACCCACACGACCACCCCCTCTACGAAGATGTCGAGGTTCGTGCCTTTCTCCTGGAGGTTCATTCTTTTGCTGCTTACTCATAACCCCTGTCTTCAAAAGACTAGGATCCCGCCGTGGCTCTCGCCGAGCTTCTATTGACCCGTTGAGGCTGGTGCCCATGGACAAGTGGGTATCACGTCTTCGAACGACGCTCGTTGCTGAGTCTGTTTGAAGGGCCCAGGCCCCAGCGGCGGGCGAAGACTTTAATGTGGTCTTTATCGGTGCTGGGAACATCATGTTTGGTTCGTTGACTCACTTTTTACGCCAAAGTCAAGCTAATATTGCCATCGCCTCTTGCCTCAAGGTTCCCCCGAGGGTCCTTGGAATCATTCCTTCCGTTTCGAACAGTACGCATACAATTATCGAATTAACGTTTAATCAGTTCAAATGTATCTAACCTACCTCACAGCAAGCTTGGTCCTCGCCTCAAGGTCGTTGCCTTGATTGACCCCGCGCTTGATCGTGCCGCGGCTGTCCTCCAAAAGAAACGCGACTCTTTCGTCGTGTCAGCATACCAAGACACCGCTATGTACAAGACCATTGACGACTTTGCCAAGGCGATGCGCCCGGAAGATAAGCCTCGCGCTATCATCGTTGGAAGCCCTCCATACTGGCGTGGAAATGACCAGCCGGGACGTGACCTCGAGCTTAAGCTGCTCCAACATTTCCCTGGAGTGGCGCTCTTTATTGAGAAACCGGTTTCTAGCGGCCCCTATACCATTGCGTTGGATATCTCAAAGAAGATCGAGGCAGCAGGCAACATTTGTTCCGTGGGGTGAGTTGTACTTGTTCTGCGCAGAACCTTCTTAACATGCTTCTAGATATATGTTACGATACCTCAAGGCTGTTCAAATGATGAAGCAAATCATTGAAGATAAGGAGCTTGTAGTTATGGCCACAAGTGCGCGTTATGTATGCGCATACGAGGCGATTGCCAAGCCTGACTGGTGGGACAAATCTCGCGAGTAAGCCTAGTCTTTCGCCCGTTGTGATTCTAGGACTGACCTTTCTACAGCCAGGGACCTATCGTTGAACAGGGCACTCACTTCTGTAAGTCCAACAATACCGCCACCTAAGGTGTGGTGCACTTACAGTCCAGACTTGTAGGCGATCTTTCACGCTACTTTGGTGGAGACGTTGATATCAGCTCGGTCCTGGCACACTCAGTCGAGTGGGACGAGGAACCGGGACATCTCAGCAAGATCCCTATTGACGAGTCAAAGATTGCTCCAGAGAACCGCATCCCGCGCGTGACAACCGCGACTTGGTCAGCCAATCCTTGTGTCAGACTCACTCCCACTAACGAACACTACAGGAAGTACGAGAATGGTGCCGTTGGTACTCTGACGCACGCTGTGGCCCTGCACGGAAAGAACTACAGCTGCGAACTCGAGGTGTACCTGGATGGTTACCAGATGAGGTATGGTTCATAGCTAATATTTCCGGGTATGTACTTACCAATGGGGCAGACTCGTCGACCCGTACCATATCCCGACTCTGTATATCCGCCGCCCCGGTGACGATTACGAGGAGACACACCGCTTCGGTGATGATGACCCCTTCTTCTCCGAGGTGCGTTAAAAATTGCATCATTGGACGCATTGGCTCATGGTAAATTCCTAGGTCTCCAACCTGATCGACGTGATTGAGCAACGCGGGGACAATCCCGAGATTCTCAGTACCTACGAAGGTAAATATACTCTTCCAAATG
>WSTG01000056.1:24963-39600 GCA_019616325.1 Ceratobasidium sp. 394 | reverse complement strand
AGAGTTCGGATAGGCAGGACCGCCAGGTAAGCTCTTCGACACTTCCGACGATTGTCTTAGTTTTATCTAGCGCAATAAACTATACAGCCAGGTAGTTGAACCTTAGAGGTGTGGATCGCGTTGACACGACGTCACGCCACAGATGCCTCCTCCCCGACTCCTCCCTCGCTCCTCCCCAACGCTGTTCTTATTGTGGTAAAGTGGCAGTCATTATTCGATCACATGGTAACACCGTCATCGCCCCGATGAGTAACCGCCCTTGGTGCTACCATTCTAAACCTGCACCAGCGCTGCAACTATATGGTATTTAATACTGCGGTGCGTTCCGTCGTACCGCAGGTTGAAACTCCTCGATCATCCAAGACACCATTGTCGACATTGCGTAATGGGGTATTACGACCATAACCCAGGTGCGTACGCGAAGGAGTACAGCACTGGATATCGTCTTGGCGCAGGGGTAGGTTACTTTTCGATTCTAATTAAGGAGAGTAAAACCTGAATGTCTGGTAGCTCGCTGGGCTCACGGGGTTGGGCTCTGCGGTCTCTACTTTGCTTCTCCTGTCGTATATCGCGGTGAATATTGCCAACATATACTCGCCAGTCACAAATTAACCAGCGGTTTAGCGCTACACGTTCTTCGGCAGGGATGCATCCCCGATGGCGCGGGGGATACGAGTGTTCTCACGCAGCGCGCTGGGGGCGTACCTCTGCAGTTTATTTCTTGTCGACACGGTGCAAGGTGTGGCTTTTTCAATCAGCCTCAAATGGGCATCGGATGGTGGGATCCGTTATTCAACTGCTTGCAGAGCACAAGGCGCGTTTGGTTATCTCTGTTTTAGCCCCACTTTAACCAATGCCCTCCTCGCGCGATAACAGGTGGGCTCATCCAAGTTGGGAATCTAGGTGGCGCACTCTGGTTCGTAATTCACCCAAGAGCCAGACTCCTTTATTGACCACCTGACATAAGGTCGATCGCCATAGCATACCACACTTTCAGGTACGCTAATCCGACTCCGTTTGGACAGGCCAATAAATGTGGATATCTTAGCCTCTTGTTCTTGCTGAAGCGGCCTTCTATCTGGACGACTCGTATCATTCTTGGCACATGTTGGACGGTCATCCTCACGCTCCCGTTTATCGGCCCCCTCGCAATCCAGAATGTGGAAAAGCGCGGGCATTTTTATGGGGTTTTGGGCGCGTGGTGCTGGATCGGACCTGGCTATAAGCTAGAGTGGTATCCCTTCCTATATGTGCGCTTATTTACTTTGCTCGCTCTCGGCTTTCTAACGTAAGTCCACACGCGTAGATATGGGTATGCCTGGCTCTTGTTAGCTCGTTCGCAATGTACGGTACGTCCGAATCCGCCCCGAACACGCCTGAATTTCAACTCACCCATATTTATACTTCTATAGGGCTTGTATACCTTCGTCTCTTGGACCAATTGTCCTTCAACAACGGAAAATTTGTCTGGAAGACACCTTCGCGAAGCTGGGGCTTAAAACGCCCTACTTTTTCTTGGGCGACCCACGACACTACCACGTCTTTCCATCCATCGGGACCTAAATCCAGTGGGGGGCACACACCTCATCCCGCCGACCCCGATAGAGTAAGCGACGACCTGAGGAGGATTGCAAGACGTTTGATGCTGTACCCGCTCGGCGAGTAGCTCCTAGACTTTAGCGGCCCCACTACCGGGACTGACGCATACATGCACAGCATATTCAATCTTGACCATTCCGATTGTGATCTTGCGGATCGGCTCGACGTCTGGCTGGAAAGCACCTCCCCCTTATCCGGTTTTTTGTGGGGTGAGTACTCCATTGTATTCTCGAGCGCAGAAGTTGATCGCAGCATTTCTTAGGTCGTCTACTCTTGCGCGGGTTAGTTACGAAACATCTTTTCGCCACGCTGGCGCTGACATAGCATCATAGGCATGGCAAACGTACTTTTATTTGTCGTGACTCGATATGCTTTTATCCGGCAACCGCAGGATGAAGCGGTTAGGCCACGTGTGCACGTTTCTACTCTGCAGGTCACATTCCCGGATCAGGACGCTCGGACCCCTCAAACGATTCATCTCCGTGAACTTTCCAATGCCACTCGATCGGATGACAAGGACGGTATCAGCGAAACGGTCGACCTCGCAGGGGATGAGTCTTTCAAGCTGGCACAAACAACCCCGACGCGGAAGGAGCTGTGGGCACACGGACTGCCGGAGTAAGGTTGACGAAGGGCCACAATTGATATCGGAAACGGGTACTTGTGAGGCATTCTTTTTATCTATGTTCCGTGCTTCAACTTTCCGTCATATTACCCTTCCATTGGTCTTTTATATCTCTAACAATATGCGACTAGGTGTGCCAACTCTTCCCGAACAATGGAAGCTAGCTATACCCGCATGCTTGTGTTTCACATAGTAACGCTCTTTTTTGGCCATCACTCGCGACCTACGTTGTATTACTGCATGCGTCACGCAAAAGCAGCAAGACACAGGCTGGTGAGAGAGTCGGCCACGAACTAACTATCCGGTGCCTCACATCGATTAGGCTCGGAGCGACCTGCGGCGTTTACTAAAACCTTTAAGTCTCAGACTGGAACACTCCTCGCAAATGAGCCACCTCTATTTCTAGGTTTATATCCAAGCTAGAGCCAGCAGGTTGCACGACTGTCCCAGGTGTTTTCTTACGGTCAATGCTTGGTTCTACGAGATTACCCTGAATCGGCCAACGTACCCCCAGCTCCTCCAGCGAGCAAGCTCCAAAGGGTGCTGAAAACCTGATCTAGGGTCAGTCGCTACGGCCCGACTCCCCCATCGCGGGAGACCCAATCAAGTTAGCTGAAATTCGGATTACTTTAATCCGAAACACGAGAGGTAAACGCTGGCTTCAGATCCAGCAGAGAAATTATGCGATCTCGACATATCTTCCCAGCTCAACGCATCCCATAAGATGGCTTTACTCCCCTGGCTACACGGGGGAATCCAGAAAATAATCTTTATTGCTGAGCTCGTTAATGCGTACTCTGCGCCGCTATCGGAGTCCTCGGCCCTGTTGAGGTCTCGGCCAGGCACCAAAACATAATGACCAAGCAAAGTCTAACAACCACGTGTTGTCCTCGTGTCTATATGGGGTTGTGGCCGCGGTTCATATTACCTCGCAGGCGGACATATCTGTTAGACCCCGCCAATCTGATGTATTCTTGGCAGGCCTACTCGCAAGCCCATTCAGCTAGTCTCAGTTATTTCATTTCCTTGGCTTGTTCTTATTTATCCCGACCTCTGATGTCTCTCTTGCACTTGGTGCTCCGACGAGTCTCTAGTTCGTCTTTGAAAGCTTTGATACTCTCGAAGCCCGCTTTTTCAACTTTGATATTTCGACGGAAGCCTAAATGATATGAAAGGTCTTGGCATGGTGTCAATGATCGACCCCCAAATACTGTAGGTCATGACTTCAAGATCGAGACTCGGTTTCACATGAGCGTGAATCGACGCGGCATTCCTCTGTTTGGGCAAGCTCGCGCGCTCTGCGTCATGAACGACATTATTCGGCCTCTTCAACGAGCCTGCTGATGTGGGGGCCAACAAGCTGAACAAACACACCGGGAATCTGGTGGAGCGTTGATGACTCGGGCTGTCGGGATGCGGCCGCTACGTTGCTCAGGTATGGTTGTTATGCTCAGATATCATCGCCTAGGAGAGGGGGAAGCGACGTGTTCAACATGTGCGGAATGGCAAAACTTGCCTTGTATGGGCGCAGATCAGTGAGTTGCTTCCGAACTAGTCCCATGTCCAGTGCTTGGTTTTTGGGGGCCTCCTGGCCCAGACTCCTCGCGATCGTTCTTGTCGGGAGAGAGTCCGACTTACTAGCTAACGAGCGCGCGGCCGCAAGTCAGCTCACACGGGCGTTCAGACAATCAGGACTGTCAGCTGAGCTCTTCGACATTTCCTACAATTTTCTTAGTTTTATGTAGTTGACGAATTGGAGTTTTGGGCGGCCAGGTGTCAAATATGTGAATTTTTGGTCGTTTTGGAAAGGTACGAGATCACGCTACGGATGGCTTATCCGACGCAACGCTCAATTTGTATTATCATCGAGCGGAAATTACCGTTATCACATGATAAAACCGCCCCGATGGGCAAATGCGTTGGAGACTCTACCATTTTTAGACCTGCGGCTATATGATATTTAACCCTGAGGCCTCTTCCTTGCCGCTTCGCAGGCGAAACCCCACAATCACTGCCAGCATTGCGTAATGGTCTTCTACGATCGTAACCCGGGTGCGAACGCGAGGGTGTACAGCAGAGGATATCGTATTGGTACAGGGGTAGGCTGCTTTCGACTCTAGTTAACGCGGATAAAATCTAAATATCCCATAGGTCGCAGGGTTCATGGGATTGGGCTCTGCGGTCTCCGTTCTAGTTCTCTTTTCGTATATCGCAGTAAGTATTGCGATTTGGTACCTACCCACAAGTTAACTGTGCGGTTTAGCGCTACACATTCTTTAGCCGGGATTCATCCCCGATGGCGCGAGGGATGAGAGCTTTCTCACGCAGCGCGCTGGGGGCGTACCTCTACAGCTTGCTCCTTTCCGACATGACGCAAGGGTTGGGGTTTGCGGTCAGCCTGAAATGGGCATCGGATGGTGGGATCCATCGTTCAACGGCTTGCACAGCACAAAGTGCGTTTGTTTATCTCGATTCTAGCCTCACTTCAACTATCGCCCACCCCGATAACAGGTGTGCTGCTCCAAATTGGGAACCTAGGTGGCGCACTGTGGTTCGTAGCTCACCCGAGAGAGTCAGCCCCTCTCACTGACCACCTGCCATAAGGTCTATCGCCCTGGCGTGCCACACATTCAGGTACGCCAATCTAACTCCGTTTAGGCCGACTAATCAAATGTCAATATTTAGCCTCTTGTTCTTGGTTAGGCGGCCTTCTATATGGACGACTCGCATCGTCCTTGCCGCGGGTTGGACGGTCATCATCGTGCTCTCGATTGTCGGTCCTTACACGATCCAGAATGTGGACAAGAGCGGTCATTTTTATGGGGTTCTGGGTCCGTGGTGTTGGATCGGACCTGGCTATCAGCGAGAGTGGTACCTCTTCCTCTATGTGCGTTTATTTACCATACTCGGTCTAGACTTTCTAACATCGGACCACACGGGTAGGCATGGGTATGCCTGGCTCTTGTCAACTCCTTTACGATGTACGGTGCGTTCGAGTCTAGCTCCAACCGTGCGGGTTTCAACTCACTCATATGTATTCTTCTGTAGGGCTCGTATATCTTCGTCTCTCGGGGCTATTGTCCTCCGAGAATGGAACGCCCACCTGGAAAACGCTTACACATAGTGGCTTAAACTGTCTTTCTTCTCATGCAGCGCATGACACTTCCGTGCCGTCCCATCCATCGGGACCTGGCTCCAGCGGGGGGCAAGCACCTCATATCGCCGACCCCCGCAGAGTAACCAAGCACTTGAGGAGGATTGCGAGACGCCTGATGCTGTATCCACTGGGTAATTAGCTTCTAGACTTTAGTAGCGCCGATACCGGGACTGACGCACCTTGGTGGTGCACGTACAGCATATTCAACAGTAACTATCCCGATCGTGATCTTGCGGATCGGCTCGACGTCTGGCTGGAAAGCACCTGTCCCTTATCCGATTGTTTGTGGGGTGAGAACTCCTTTGCATTTTCAAGCGCAGAAGTTGATCGAAGTATTCTCGAGGCCATCTATGCTTGCGAGGGTTTGTCACCAAACATCCCTTCGCCACGCTGGCGCTGACATAGCATTGTAGGCATGGCAAACGTACTTCTATTTATCATAACTCGACGTTCTTTTATGCATAAAAGTGAAACTGAAGCGCCTAGGCCACATGTTCCCAATCCTATGCAACAGGCTATAATCCCAGAGGACGCTCGGGGCCCACACCCCATCCCCATCCATCTCCGTAGGATTTCCAGTGCCACTCGACCGGAAGACTAGGACGGTATGAGCGATAAGGTCGACCTCGAGAGGTATGGGTCTTTCCAGCTGGAGGAGAGAACGCCTCATGCGGAAGGGAAGTGTCCATCCCGGTTCCCGGAGTGAGGTTTTCGATTGGGAACCACGATTGGTATTCAAAATAAGTATTTGTGAGGTATCCTTCCATTTATGTTTTATCCTCAACCTTTCGAAACGAATCATGTAAAATAGGGGTGTACTAAGCGTGTATAAGTCACTTTGTTGTATATTATCTTCCTATTGATCCTGTATTGATCTATCATCTCTGAGAATATGCGGCTGAGTAGGAATAATAGGATTGTGCGCCAACACTTCTCGAACGCTGGAAAACTGTACATGTATGCGTGTATTGCACATGGCAACTCTCTTGAGACCTACGTCATTCTATTGCACGCGTCACGTAGTCGCTTCAGGTTGAGAACAAGTCACCGATATTCGCCAGTGCGTTTTCTGGGGAAAAGCTAACATGGCACCCGGCGGGGATCTTCCACCGAGAAGACTAGGCGCTTGCACTGGCCACCAAACCTCCCAAGGCGCCTACCAGGAGCACCGTGTGAAGCGTTTCGAAGCGCTTCTGTGCTTCAATCCGAGCGGCTCAGGCGCTTGTAATGGCCCAGCAAGCGCCTCCAGCGTTGTTGAGGACTGCAAGAATAGCGGACAGGGAATACACTCTGAGGGTCACGTCGGGTATGGACCGCCCTCTTGCACAAAGTGTGCAGGGAATGAAACTCAAGCACTACCTCGCGCGCGATCGATCTCATTAAAGTGCCTGGTTAAATTACATCTAGGCCCACGATCCTTGATCGCTCTAGGCACTATCAGTGCATGTTTCATCTTCATTGCTCACGATATATGGAACCTAGGAACGATCGCCATGCCCAAGCCTCCCATCGCAAAATAATCGACAGAGAGCTGAAATCAAGTTCACCTTGGGCTTCTTTAATTTGAAACACGTGAGATAAGCGCTTGACGACTTTATCTTACAGAAATTATTAGATCCCGACACATGTTTGTAGCTCAATAAATCTCATGAGATGGTTCAATTGCTCTGGCTGCACGGAGGAGTTGAGGAAAGAGCCTGTGTCGCTGAAGTTGTCGATGCGCATCCCAGGCAGCAAAAACATCGGGACTCGGGCCAAGCAAAGTCTAACAACTAGCTAAATAGGTGCAGTTGCCATGTTTGTTTGGCGTTCTTATGTATTCTTGTCCGAAAGTTCTGCGGATCACGATTTCAAAGGCACGTGCAATCAACTCGGCCGGTTTCACCATCGCGTCAATCAATGTGGCACTTTTCTGTTGGGAAAACCCACACGCTCTGCATCGTGGGCGAGATTGGGTTCTTCAGCGAGGTTGCCAGCCCAGACTTCTCATGAGTGTTCTTTTCAGGAGGAAGTCTAACTTACTGGTTGACAATTGCGTTGTGCCAGGTCAGCCCACACAGAAGTTTAGATAATTAAGGCTCAATCAGAAAAGGTCTTCAACATTTCCTACAATTTTCTTTCCTGGAACTATATGCAGCCGAGCACTAGAGCTGAGGATCTTCGATTTGAAAAAGTACAACGCCACTCCACAGATGCCTTCTGCCGACGCGACGCTGTTCGTATTATCAAAAGGCGGATATTACTATTTCCACATATCACATGGCGAGACTATCCCAATGAGAGTAAACGCCTTAAGCTATACTGGTTTTTAAACTTGCATCAGCCTGTCACGGTATGATATTTAACTGAGGCTACTTGCCGCTTCGCAAGCCAACCCCACGACCTTCCTAGATACAGCAGTACTGCCAACCTTGCGTAATGGGGTTCTACGACCATAACCCGGGTGCATATGCAAGGGATTATAGCAACGGATATCGTATTGGTACAGGGGTAGGCTGCTTTTGGTTCTCGTCAACGAAGGTAAAATCTAATTACCTCATAGGTCGCTGGATTCACGGGGTTGGGCTCTGCAGTCTCCATTGCTGTTCTCCTTTCGTATATCGCGGTGAGTGTCGCTAATTGATGTTTATCACTCACAAGTTAACCGTGCGGCCTAGCGCTACACATTCTCCAGTAGGAATGTATCCCCGATGGCGCGAGGGATACGAGCGTTCTCACACAGTGCGCTGGGGGTGTACCTCTACAGCTTGCTCATTTCCGACATGGTGCAAGGATTGGGGTTTGCAGTCAGCCTAAAATGGGCATCGGAGGGTGGTATTCATCGTTCAACGGCTTGCATAGCCCAAGGTGCGCTTGATTGTCTTTATTCCAGTCCCACCACAACCAATGCGCCTCTCGACAACACAATAGGTGTGCTACTCCAAGTTGGGAACCTAGGTGGCGCACTGTGGTCGGTAACTCACCCAAGAACCAACCTCTCCTACTGACCATCTGTTATCAGGTCAATCGCCCTAGCATACCACACATTCAGGTACGCCAATCTGCCCTCGTTTAGACCGACTAATCAAATGTGAATATATAGTCTCTTGTTCTTGGTCAAGCGGCCTTCTATCTGGGCGACTCGTATCGTTCTTGCCGCGGGTTGGGCGATTATCATTGTGATCCCGATTGTCGGCCCTTACACGATCCAGAATGTGGACAAGAGCGGTCATTTTTATGGTGTTCTAGGTCCGTGGTGTTGGATCGGGCCAGGCTATCAGCGAGAGTGGTACCTCTTCCTCTATGTACGTTTATTTACCATACCCGGTCTCGACTTTCTAACCTTGGACCGCACGCGTAGGCGTGGGTATGCCTAGCGCTTGTCAACTCCTTTGCGATGTACGGTGTGTCCAGATCCATCCCGAATATGTCTGAACTTGAACTCATCCATGTTTATTCTTCTACAGGACTTGTGTACCTTCATCTCTCAGGGCATTTATCCTTGAAGAACGGAAAGCTCGACTGGAAAATCCCTTCGGTAAATGGGGGTTTAAATTGTCTTTCTTCTAATGCAGCGCATGACACTACCTCGGGTTCTCACCCATCGGGACCTGGCTCCAGCGCTGGGGGGTACACGCCTCATGCCACCGACCCTAACAGAGTAAGCAAGCACCTGAGGAGGATTGCAAGGCGCCTGATGCTGTATCCACTCGGTAAGTAGCTCCGAGATTTTGGTAGCACCGATCCCGGGACTGATGCAGGTTGGTGGTGCATATACAGCATATTCAACGGTAACTATCCCGATCGTGATCTTGCGGATCGGCTCGACGTCTGGCTGGAAAGCACCCGTCCCTTATCCGATTTTTTGTGGGGTGAGAATTGTCTTGTGCTTTCAAGCCCAGATATTGATCGCAGTATCCTCTAGGCCATCTACGCTTGCGAGGGTTTGTCACAAATCATCTGTTCGCCACACCGGCACTGACATCGCATTGCAGGCATGGCAAATGTCCTTCTATTTATCGCAACTCGACGCTCCTTGATCCAGCAAGCTGAAGCTGAAGCGGTTAGGCCACGTGTGCACATTTCTATCTCACAGGCCGTAGTCCGGGAGGACGCTTGGGGTGCTCAACCGATCCATCTCCATGAACTTTCTAAAGCCAATCGACCAGAAGAGCTGGATGGTATCAGCGACAAGGTCGACCTCGAGAGGGATGGGTCTGTCAAGCGGGAATCGAGAACGCCCGATGCGGAACGAAAGTGGGAACCGTGACTGCGGGAGTGAGGTTTTTGACCGAGAATCATAATTAATATCAAACACGGGGGTTTGTGAGGTATTCTTTCGCTTATGTTCTATTCTTCGACCTTTCGAAACGAATCATAGTATAAAATAGGGATGTACTCAGCATGCATAAGTAATCTTGTTGTATGTTACTCTCCCATCGGTTTATTGTCTTTGAGAATACGCGACTGAGTAGAGCTAATAGGACTGTGGATCTGACTCTTCCCGGACGATGGAAAGCTGTACATATATGCGTGTAATTCACGCAGGGTTCTCCTAGCTAATATGACACGCGCCTTTGTGCACGGACGCGGGTGGCAACCATTTCTTCTCCTCTTTTGGGAGCGTTTACATCGCTTTCCAAAAGGGTGAGCGCCAGGCCGGCACGTTGCCAGACAACACCTTATTTAGGTGTAGGTAACCAGCGCCCCAGGTTTGGTCATCTCGCATGTTTTGACATGTTACGGCGGGTGGCTGCCGTACTTTTACTGTGGCTCGCGCGTTGTGCTCATCACTAGTCCCCACCACCTCCCTCGGCAGAACTCTAATACTCAAACACCTCGTTTCGCTCCACCAAACCCTTCATTATAAACCTGGATCCCATTCATTGCATTGCGGCTTGGTCCGTGGCAATAGGACTAGTTTTACTCGATATGGGGAAGAACAAGAATGGCGGCAAAGGACCGTCCAACACCGCACCAGCCAAGCCACATACCGTGGGCAACGCACCAGAGGACGAGAAGAGCAAAGATAACTCGAATGTTATCGCAGAGGGAGAGGCTATGCCTGGCGTCGACGCCAGTGTGAACGCTCACGCTTGTGTTGACGTCAACCCACCCATTGTTGGACACGCCAATCCCAGCGTGTTTCCCGATGCAAAACGGGGCAGGGGTGACTCATTCCGGAAAACCCAGTACATCCAAGGGATGTACTGGCGGACGGGCGATGTGCAAGTGCTGGTAAGTCTCCTGTTGCCTATTAGGGGTTGATCATCACCACGAGACGATTGCTGACTATATGCGTTCATTTACCTCAGGTCGGTGGTACACATGAGTTTCGGTTGCATCAAGAGATTCTAGCCGCACACTCTACCTTCTTCTCGAATCAATTGCGTGCTTCGGCTGATAGCGACGATATCATGGTCGTGACACGTTCTGAAGACATGCCCGTCATAGTCCTGAGGGAGATTACTCACGAAGCCTTTAGTGACGTCCTCCGCTTACTCTACCCTCAGTGAGTATTGTGGTCAAATTTGAATGAGCTATTGATGAATCAACTGTTCGAAGACCGAACGCAATCAAGCAGCCCGACTACACATCCTATCAGGCCGAACGACTTCTCCAAACCGCGGTAGCCTTGGGCATGCCTGGCATCATCGACTTTGCCATGGACAAAATTTTTTCGAACGTCCCGGGGTGTTCCCCTATTCGGATTTATCGGATTGCCGAACAGTACTCCCTCCGTGGCTGGCAACGCAAAGCCATCACGCGACTTGTCTATCGTTCTCGCGCGCTCACAGATGACGAGGCGGAAATCTTCGGCGCCACCCTCACGGCCCAGGTGGCTCGATTCCGGGAGCTCTTCCGCGCTCGTATATTTGCACGATTCGAGCCGGTCATTCAACAAGCGGATGGGAGTACCGAGCCGCAGACTCACAAGGGAGGACCGGACTCCGAGGCCGTCATGAAGTACAGCGCGACAGTGACGGGAGGCCCTGACTTGGGCCGCTGCCAGCAGGCTATCTTGGAGGCGCTGAAACTCGTATTCGATGTCGAAGGGAGTGGATCCCATCTGGCGCAGTATATCTTGAAGGAGGAAGCATCAATCACCCAGAATCTCGAAACGTGGCTACGTCTAGGAGGAATAGGAGGTGGAGCATCCCTCTGCAAGGGCTGCGCGGAAAGTGTAGGGAGGGTGGTACAGGTATACTGCCGCGTAGAGGAGATGAACGCTAGGATGGAACGGGGATTAACTTTGGAGAAATGAAGAAGTTAATAGCAGGGTTCACCTCGATAATTCTTGGCCTTCGACACATGACATTCATTGACCTCCTTGTATATATCAATTTTATTATCTTAGAAGCCCCCTGTCGTAGTTTCTGTATCGGTGGTCATTGGTTTCGAATTAGTCTGGTTTTTTTGATAGCTCGTGATGTTGGGGTAGGTGATGATTAACGCGAGACTTGGTTGTTAAATCCTAGCCGCGATCGTAGATCGCAGGTCTCTAGCAAGCCACCAAAGTACTCGCTCAGAAATTCAACCAGAGCACTCTCCCGGTGGCTATATGCGCCTCATAAGCCCATCGCTAAACAAACATCCAGAGTTTCGTCATGCTTCGGAGCTGTGGGGTTAGCGAGGCCTGCCAATGCGATACAACTCCCTTGTTCGGCTCGTTTCAGGCGAAACCCCTGAAATTAACGCTCTGATCCCAGCATTTTAGACTCGCAGTCTCCGAACCAGGCTTCGGCATGTCCATCTCTCCTCGCAGAGTACCTCATATGCGCGCATACACCTGTGGACAATCAATTGCGACTTGTCTGCTGAAGCGAACATGCTGCTCCCGACATCAGGGATAGGCACGAGGTGACGTTCGAGCCAGGCGAAAGCCGGCCTGAATAGAGAAATTCACGCTTTGAGGTCGACTTTGTTGAGCACAGATTGGGTGATTGCTCCGTTGCTCGGCAGGCTGGACGTTTAATCAATCAATGACAGGTGCTGGCCCAAGGTGATCCTCGGATAGCGAGTTTCACAAAAACCGGCCAGTCATCCCCAAGTCGAATCGTGCTCCTTTACTGAACCTGCAATGACAATCCCATCCATCCACGCCGGTCCATCGAACGACGACCCTCTCACCGCAGACGAACTTCAGATCCTACTCGCCCTCCCTCGTGCAGCAAAATCCTCCCCGACTCGCTCCTCTTTCGACTCCCGAACGGAGACAATCCCAGCCAGGGATACATCGACGTATCCTGCACCCAGGCGTGTTCAATAGTCTCGCGCTTGGCCGCGGGCTGGCAAACTCGACTCGCTGCTTGTCTAGGACATGGCGTGGGGCCGGGTACGACGATATGCCTCATGGTCGATCCGTTTGTACACGCCATCTTCCACCAGCTGGTATTTTGGTCTCTGGGTTGCACGGTTCAGCACATGAATATCCGGTTTGGCGACGAGGTAGTCGATCGACATTTGAAACAGTCTGGATGCAAACTTGTGGTTTATTCCGGAAAAACTGAGGCGTGGGTGAGACGACGCCGAGAGCTGCACGGGATCGAGATGGTAGAGCTTCCCGAGAACGAGTACGCCCGGGTTCTTGCGCAGGAGGAAAGGAACAACTCGGGTGCGTCCAGCCTAAATTTCGTTGAGATTTCGTCATAAATTCTCCCATAATCAGACACTCCACCCGAATGGCCAACACCGAAACGTCCATCTCCTGCGCTCATTATCCAATCGTCCTCATCATGCGCGAATCCCAAGTTGATGAGCTTCTCTCTCCACTTTTATACAATCGGCCTCGCCTGGAACTGTGAACAATACCTCGGCTCAAAACCTTTGAGACCAGGAAAAGGCCCTCGGACTCACCCTCGTTTGGTGTACAAGCGGCCGTTTTGGCAAGCATTCCATTCGTTACTGATCGAGCATCTCGTCACCGCCACCCCAGTCACGTTTGTGGCCACATCCGAGCTCTGTCGGCTCTCTGGACAAGAGCTTGTCGCTTGGATTGAGACATCGGACATCGGAGGGTTGGCGTCTTCCGTACACAACGTGCGCGAGATTGTCACGGTGGATGCCCATACGGAGCTCCTTCAAGGTTTGTACTCCATCGTAATGATTGGCTCGGTCGTCGATGAGAGGTTGTCAGATATGATCGCGCAAAAGCAGCTCAAGGCAATAGTACGTCGCCCTTGTGCAATCCAACTGAACATCTGACCCCAGGCTGGCAAACCTCAGAACAGGTTCGGAATTTCAGAATTGGGGAGGTTATTGTGGGCCAATCAAGCACCGTATACGCACCTTTGTCCGTTTCCCAACTTTCCACCTCCGCTAGCTGTGCCTATCTCGAACGGCGCCGGCTGTGACTCTCATCCGAGCAAGCTACCGGGTCGGGAGGTCCAGCTGTGGTACCTAGTAGATTCGTGTCCTCAGCTCGCACATGTTGCCTTTCAGGGCGGCGTACCTCTCAAACTCGAATCCTTTCCAGGACCAGGACCTGCGCACGGTCGGCTAGCTATGAACCTCGGAGACATCTTTCACGAGGTACATCTACGTGAAGGCACGAAAGACCAAGTCGTATATGCGCATGCCGGACGATTTGACGACTACCTGCGACTGAGGGGCGGAGATGGGCAGCATATCAATGCGTCCTGGTACGAGATCGAGGTCCGTTCGTTGGTTGATGATGGGTTGAGGGGTTCACAGTGGGCACTGGACGCCGTGCAAATGTTTGGTTCGAATCTGCCCATGGCTGCGTTGGTTGTACAGCTATTGGGGGAGGCCGATCTGGATGAAGCGGTCGTCTAGATGATACATCAGGCGGTGGAAACCGCCAACGATAACCTCGGGCTTCCACACAGCGGAATTCGTGTTAATCCTTCCAAACGGCTGTTGGTTACGACCCATAGTGAGAGCGGATCGGATAGGCTCCTAGGGAGGGAAGAGGGTCCGAGTTCGGCGTTTACTCACCTTCGCCTTTCGTACACACGCAAACATACGTTACGGCGGTGGCAGAACGTTAAAGTATTTGGAGCCTGGCTGGAGCAGTTGGATTGGACGTGATATTTGCTGCTGGATTCTTTGTAACTATTTGAGCTTGGCCGGTAGACTAGAGCTAAGAAGCCGAACAATCCAAGCTTAATCCAGATGAAGGATTAAGATTTTAAAGAGACCGAGAATCTTGGAAGTGAAGCGAGGATAGGTCACCTAGAAGCTTTGCTCCAATTAGACGCCCCGAGAGGTGATTTCTAGCCATAGATCAAAACGAACCAGAAAATCCACAAAATCC
>WSTG01000056.1:4255-24693 GCA_019616325.1 Ceratobasidium sp. 394 | reverse complement strand
ACAAAATCTACTTGGTACGTACTGCCGCAAGACTATAGTTGACGGGCGTGATAACGAAAGAGTATCGGACCCAAATGAACCCAGTCGCGGCAAGGGCTATGATCCAAAATACTCAGCCTTGTGCCTCGCGAGATCAACAGTCGACTCACCAGTATTTTGCGAAACAGACAGCTTATCCGCTGGTCTGCTCAAATCCTTCAGCCCGGCACCCACCAAGCACCACTTCATCAGAGGGGCCCAGAAGAACACCGTCTTGGGACCTGTGGGATATTAAAATCGTGAGACTTGCTACCAGCGTGCTGGACTGGAGGGAGACGCGCCTGCGGGGTGGTTCATAAAGGCTTGGAACCTCGAGGCTGTCGCGGCCGTTGCTGGTCCAGACATGGTCGACGTAGCTGACGGCGGGCTGAGTGGGGTGTATGGGGCGAAGGTCGTGGAGAAAATGGGGGACTGGTTATGAGGTATATTATGTCACATTCGGCGCTTAGAGACAAACAACACTTTCGCTTGACCACCATGATTCTCAGACTGTTCTGTATCTTGTCTATCGCCTTCTTGCCTTTTTGTGCTGGGCTTTCGGTACCCGACTCGCCCCGGAATCTAAAACTTGATGTCAAGCACGTCAACCAACCCACCGCGTCCCAAGTTTCTGGCGAACGGCCTCACCCGTTGGTATTGTGGCACGGACTAGGAGACTCTGCCCATGTGAGTTGATAATCCTGTCTCACCCATAAAGGTTCGATATTTACTAGTCTTGTGTACTAGTCCGAGGGCATGGACCAGTTTGCACTGCTCATCAAAGATGTTCACCCGGGTATATTTGTCCATTCCATCTCGCTCTCAGACAACCAAAACGACGACAGGAAAGCGGGTTGGGTGAGTCTGCTTATGAACAAAGTAATATATCCTTGACCAACTCCCGTTGCTAGTTTGGCGAAGTCAACACCCAAATAGAGACAGTTGCCGCACAACTCGCAGAGATCCCAGAGCTTGCGGGCGGATTCGACGCTATCGGATTTTCTCAAGGTACATCCACCTCTTCACTCCCAAACACTGCCTGACCATTGCACAGGCGGCCAGTTCCTCAGAGCCTACGTCGAGCGCTTCAACGACCCTCCCGTCCGATCACTCTTGACGTTTGGATCTCAACATATGGGCGTCAGCGGTCTCCCAAGCTGCAAACCCGGTGACTTTTTATGTTGGCTAGCCCGGTACGTGTCTCTTTTCATCTCTTTGTTCTCGTTATTCCTAACTAGCCGCGTTTAGAAATGCCGCGCGTCGCGGAGTGTATACCAACTATGCTCAAACACACATCGTACAAGCCCAATACTTTCGTGACCCCCGTACTGTACACGACCTCGAGTCCTACCTCGCCGTAAACACGTTTCTCACAGATATCAACGCCGAGGCCCCAGACACCGGAGACGTGGCGTTGTACAAGAAGAATTTGGCGAGTCTGGATGCGTTGGTATTGATTCTGTTTAGCGAAGATCAGACGGTGGTACCCAAGGAGACATCGTGGTTTGGCTCGTACAAGGCCGTGAATCTGAGTGACCCCGATTCTGTAAGCTTCTCGTCACGTCTTCCCTTGACCGATACTAAAATCGACTAGATAAAGGAGGACGAGACGATTATACCCTTGCGCCAACAACCCATCTACCAAGATGACCGAATCGGCTTGCGCACGCTCGACGAGTCGGGCCGAATCCATTTCGTGACGTGTGAAGGCGCACATATGAGGATTACCGACGCATGTTGGAAACCGCTAGTTCTCAAGTTTTGTGGCAACCGACGAGGATTGGTGGATGATGCTCGAGAGTTGGTGGTTCAGGGGTAGGGGGGGTATTCTTATCTAGTCGGTTCATGGATCTTATCTTGTAATCGTATTCGGATTGAAATCATTGTACTTGTACAAAGCTTAAACTTGCGAGCTACGCAATACATGGTGCTCAAGCCTCGTAGCGTGCTGACCTCAAAAGCCTTGATGTGTCTCCATTTGATTACATCATGTCCTCTTAACATGGCTCGGCGGGTTGAGCACCGTAAAATCGGCATGTCTGCCATACAATTTAGAAATCATCCACAAGCTCCCCAGACGTTCACTTACATGTAAGCCCGATTCACATCTTCCAAACATTCCAACGCGACCTATCAAATTATTAGACCTCATCCTACCAATAAAAATCGAACATACCTGAATAGCCTCTGAAACATTATGCACAACTTCAAACGCCGTCTCTTTAGGAAACTGGATATCGGCCTCGCAGATCAACTCGGTTCCGGCATGGTAGACCTCGAGGTAGGAAACTCGAGGCATTTTGAAGCGGGTGATGAGGTAGAGCATCCTATATCCCAAGAATAATGGTTGGTTGTGAAAATCAAATAGAAGGATTATCAGACAAACCGGCGATATTCGTCTTCGTCAGCCGCTCGTCCGCTCAACCTAGTAGATTTAATGACAAGTTAGTGAATTCGGGTACTCGGGTTTGAAATGGGCTTACTGTCGGAAATTGAGCAAAAGCGTTTCAGTCCATTCGATAATAACTGGATGGAATCAAGCTTGGTGCCTTGTGGCAGTAGTAAAAACGTACTGTAGAGTGACAATACGACACCACCAAGGGGATCCAGCCATGGCAGATTGAGAGCAGTTCCTACTCCCTAGAATCCGAAAAATAACTCAGTATAATCATCAATACGAAAGCTAAGCTCGGGGCTTACCGGGAAGATGACAGAGAATGTAGTAAAGAATACGTCGTCTACAAGATAAACGTGCTTAAATAATCTGTCGCACTGTAAGTGTCGTTGCACCAACTTTTGTTATCCTACGGCCCAAACATGTGGTAAGTCCCCCGTAAGACACGACGTTCGATCACAACACACCTGAGCAAGTGCCTGGACGCCATTAGACTTGACCCTCGCCGAAAGCTGCCAACTACTTATAGGTTCAGCAAAGACTGGATTAGTTATTAAAGGACGAGACTCACGCAACAGTTTTGGTCACAATAGTAACCAGCATAATAATCAGCGTCGTCTTATCGAGGCTGAACGCTTGATCTTCGTTGGCCAAGAGTCGCTTGATTCCCTCGACGCCTAGAAAAGGTGAATACACTGGTTCGTGTTGCGATTAGACTCGTTCGTACCGACTTGGAGAAACATGGCAATCATGAATACTAGTTTAAAACCAGCCTGTAAGTAGAACGGTTTAGAGAAGAGCGAGGATGGCACGTACCAGAAAAGATAACCACCCCCAGGGGTTCCATTCGTTGTTTACCGGTCGCTGTAAAGCTGAAATAAACACTGTTTTCTAGTGGGTTGACGGGCCCGACATACGATACTGCGTAATCAACTGAGTATGATACTTTAGCATCACAAATGCGACGAACCTTTCGAGAGCCCTGGTTACCCTGCTTTTTGTAGCTCGAGATAACTCTGCGAGTTGCAAACCATAAGTAAGACTCGACCCCAAAGCCAGCAAGGTACGAACATGGATGTCCAGATAACAATAACCGTGCTCAAAAAGTCCTAGAATGGGATAAGTCTAGGTCCATACTTGACTACAACCTTGGCGTACCATGAAGCTATCGACAAAGGAGGCCCAGATGGACACTGACCCGGACAGTAAAACGGCCACTCCTTTAGCTATTCGGACTACATCAGACGGCATACTTTAGCGCAGTTATACGCAACTAACCGGTCAAGAGAACAACATTGAGAGCAAAGTTGAGATTAATAGCCAACGACACGAGCCTGCACAAAATTAGACCACCAACTTGGCACCATATAAAGATTCGCACCGTTCTTTGTTCTTCTCACGTTTCGAACCCTCAGTCTGGACAAGCGGCGTAGTCTCTGTCGGATTTTCAAACGAGTGCAACACGCTATGCACGAGTTCTCCCGAAAGCAGCTCGTCGACTTCACTATATTTGGCAAGGGTCTGATTTTGCCGTTCATAGAATTCGCGAACCTAGATGGGCGTCGACCATCAATGTGATTACGACCGAAGAGCCGAGGGAGCACACACCTTTTTATTTTTTATCCCCGCCAGCTCATCGTCGGATTTTGTGTATTCCCGGGCCCACGGTGGGTGAGGAACCTCAAACACATCCCTGATATAGCCAGACTCGATGTCACCGAGCAAGCTGAGTGTCCTCCGCGAGGCTGCGCGCTCGTAATGCGGTTGCACACTAACCGAAGGGACGGCACCGAGTGAAGACATGAGTGTGACAGACGAAAGCAACAACAGAACGAGTCTCAGTATCAGACAGCCAAGTTATCGGAATTCGTGGGGAGAGGGTGATGAACCTGTGGCAATAGACCAGCTTAGGGTAAGGGTGAGTCGCAAAAGAGCCTTTTTGGACGACAGCCGGGCCCCAGCTCAGCGCTGAGTCAGACCTAACCTGTAAGAACTACAGTGACCAGGTCCCGAGGTGGAGGGCCGAGATGGTAGTTGACTTCAAGTCTTTCCCATGAGGGTCTGGCTAATAATAGTGGTGGGCGTTGCTCATGAATTCTTGGATTTGTTGCCCGGCGGGATGACGTCAGCTTATTTGAACGGACGGCACGTGATTAGCTTAACGGTGTTTTCAAAGTTTCAGTCTCCATTCAAACCAAAACTTAGAGACGTGGATAGGACTACTGCACTTCACTCGCACCCCACGAGATTCTTCCAAGATCAAGGCTAACAATAAATCACAGCCTTGCGCCTTGCTCGGTCCTCACCAGGTGCGCCAATTTAAGCCCTCGGCATAATCCTATTCCCCGCGGACAGCTTACTTCTGACTCAAATGTGCTAGCCCGACTAGGCGCAGTCCGACGGCTAACAGGTTCAAATGTACTCTGCTGCTTGCGGCGCTGCATATATTCACTCGATCTCCATGTTGAGCACCGCGATAAAGCCCACCAGTACGACGCAAACACATGTTTCCCTTCCTGGATCCTTTGCGCAGCATACCGCCCAATCAGATGAGTCAAGCACGAGCCAACCCTTGGAGGCTTGGCTGTTACGACCGAAGCAACCAAGTACCTTGTTTATATGCTCTGAGCTTCGTCCTAGTAAGCGCATCGATATCGCCAATACTAGTGGCCTCGTGCGTGTTACTTGGCTGCGAGACGAGAGTTGATATTTCTGGAGGTCGTGGTAGAACCTTGTCACCCGCATACCGCTCATTCGTTTGGTCCGAACGAAACCGTGCGCCTCGCTTCGTCCTGTAGCCGGTGCGCCACCGGCCATTCACGTAATTCTGCGCTCCCGCATATTCCGCCTTCGACCCGAGGTGCTGGCCTGACCGGGCGAAGCCCGACGTCAAGCAAACCCATGCGCAGCGCTGTTGCAACGCGGAAAATCAGTTAATCCCAAGCCCTGAGCTTCGTGCTCGACACCAGAATAAAACTCTAGAGGCAAGACACGCTGCTCTCTCTCCCCGTTGCATCAGGATGCAAGCCAACTATCTGGTTCGTAATCACCACATGACTCATGAAGAGTTTGTTGTTTCGATCGAGGCAGCAAGATACCTTGCTGGTAAGCCTCAAGCTTCCTCCAAGCTAGTAACCATGCTGATCCATTGTCGATACAATAGTGGCATCATGCGTATTCCTTGGCTGTGAGATTGTAGCCACTCTGACAGACGAGATTCAACACGTCTGGGGGTCACGGTGGACATTCGGACGAGTTATATTTCATGTGAACAGGGTCTTGGGGCTTATAATGTTACTGTAAGTTGTCGTCATACTCGGTGCAGCGAAGATGATTATCTAATCCTCATGAAGTGTGAATGTACCTAGTAGGTCGACAACGATTCCCTGCACCAGAATTTGAGGCTTAGATCTGCAGCTATATTCCTTCACGGGCTGCCCGAAGAGGTGAGTGACTTGGTTCAGATAGTCTAGCGTTGAGTTGACACAAGGGAAAAAGGCGTGAGTACTTTGAGCGTAAAATTAGTTTTTCAGACTGACGAGTTTGGTCCCGGGTAGATGTAGAATGGCACGGCAGCTCTATATTTACGCATACATAACCGTGCAAATTATTGTGGGGAGTAAGTAGCGTATCCACGTTCTATTCGAGTCGTTGCTGACCTTGCTCGCAGGTGTTCTCATCGCAAGAATCTGGGCAATCTATAATCTCAAGTGAGTAACCCTTGAAACCATTTGTCCCAACTCTGATCACTCCTGTGCAGATTTTGGGGTGTTCTGTAAGTCTTTGGGTATCATTGTCAAGACCGCAGGTTGCTAAAATGGGCGTAGCGCCATTATTTTCGGTGCTGTGGTAGTTGCGTCTCCGGCCTTTGTCATATTCCAGCTCCAAGCCAAGGCAAGTACCCACAGGCTCATTTGTCCGCTTTGTGTTTGACAGATTATCCCAGGGGACCAATCTTTACAACCCAGGTTCGCCATTTCGGTACCTCAATTTTTTTCCGCTAAACACAGTATTCATAAGATACAACCATCGTCCCCAGCTGCCCCATAACAAGTAACTCTCTGGCATTCATACCATATCTCCCTCCTTTTGTGAGCGAGACCGTCCTGTTCATCATTACGGTATACAAGCCATGGAAGTTGAATCGGACACCGGTGCGAACGCCGTTGATGACTAGACTCATCCAAAGGTAAGCCCACCCAGTCAATATGCGTAGAATTAGAGTTTGACATACCTAGTGGAACGCAATACTATGTTGTTGTATCATGTGCGCTTCTAGTAGCAATGGTCGGCTCACTCTACAAGCAGACAAACCATGCAGTCAACGAATCAGGGTGTGCACTATTCCCCTTTCCCTAGAGTTTGTCACGTCGAGCAGGATTTTATTCGCAGGTTCCTAACGGCTGCATGGTCTAGTATGTGTACCCGGCTGATCCTGTCCGGTCGTTCGTGGTACAACCAAGCAAACTATCGGAGCGAGACGGGGGTCGAGATGAATTCGCTTCCGACCGTTTGGAATACTCGCCGGGACAGGGACAGCTAGGATGGTAGTGTGGGTGGAGTGGTTGTATGCGCTTTTGGCTAGAGTTATAATTCTTAGGGACTTTAGGTTGGGGCAATATTTGCCAGCCAATTGCCGGGCGCCGGGCGCCTAATGTTCAGCCGGGAATCAAACACACTTCCACCTTCGACATTATGATTCTTCCTGTGTAAAGAAACGTAATAATCATGGATCTAAGCACAAAGGACCCTCCCCGCCTCCATTCAGCCATTCACGCTCCTCACAGCCTGATGATGACCCGCCCCACCCCAAAGCACGCTCATTGTCTGCTCGAGTAGTAACTCGCTGTGCAAGGGCCGCAGTCATCCCAAAAGCAGCAAGGAATGCAATCGAGACATTACGAGTAATTCTAGTGCAGCATGATTGAGATATCGTCGTTGAAGGAGGAAAGCAGGACGAGAGCACTTTTTCGGCCTTGAGCGCAGTCATGTTTATGCACCCACAAACTCAAAACTCATTCAAACAAGCTGATCCTTGGCATAACAGAAATGGCAAGCATTTGTATTGCGCAGTTAAATTTTCAAGCCGAAATTAGAAGTCTTCAGCCTGCTAGACAAGAAGTTGGCCGCAGCAGCCCAATTCCTCGGCGCTTGAAGGCAGTGAATTTGAAATTTCGGCAGATCCTTGCGCAGAGACTCGTAGCTCGGCCAACGCGCGAGGTTTCACGCACTGGTACACAACTATTGTGTACGGGCAGCGCAAATTAATGTATTACAGAACGCCGGACACGTACCAAAGAGTCTATACTATCTTATAACTTGTTTATAGTCCTGCGTGTATGTAATCGGCAGGATCGACAATGCCCAATTATTAGATTGAATACGACCGGGCACTAGCGCATACACAAGTGTTGCTACCGGTCAAGAGAGCAACATTGAGAGCAACATTGAGATTAATAGCCCACGACACAAGCCGACACCGAACTAAACCACCAACTTGACACTACATCAGGACTCGTACCGTGCTTGGCTCCTCTTACCGTTCAAACTGGTCTGGACAGGCAGCGTGGTCTCCGTTCGATGCTCAAGCAAATGCAACACGCTATGCACCAGTTCTCCTGGAAGCATTTCGTCACCTTCGATTTTGTCTTTCATAAGTTCACGAAACGAACCTGAATGAGAATGTGACGACGATCGCGCGGGGGCTGCGGGGCACACACCTTTTCATGTTTTATCTCCGCCAGCTCGTGGTCGGGTTTTGTGTACTTTCATGCCCACGGCGGGCGAGCTTCAAAGTCGTCCCTGAGGACTGTAGCTAGACTCGATGTCGCCAAGGAGGCTGAGTGTACTTGGCGAGGGCACGCACCAGTCATCTGATTGTGCACTTGCCAAACGGATGGCGCCAAGCGACGACATCAGTATGCCAGCTCAGAAGAAGAATAAGACAAAAGAGGTGTGGTATTCCAGCATCAGATAGCTGACTTGGCGATATTTGTGGGGAGGGTAACGAGCCTGCGGGCCAGCCTAGGCTAGACGTGAGTCGCAAAAGAGCCTCTCGGACAAGAAGCTGTTCTAATGCAAGCAGCGTCGATCGACAGCCAAGGCAAGGCAGAAATGACTCGAGAGATCAGGTACCGAGACAAGTTGGGTTCAGTGATTATTGTCTTATAAATTTATCCACACTCTGCGACTTAGTTTAGAACAATCCGCGTTTCACTGGCCCAGGATTAGGTCATCTGCCGGGCTTGGCGTGGCTAGAACCCTGCCGAGGAATCCCCGGTTGTACTTCCTAAACCTCGTGAACTCATCTTATTGACCAATCTTGTATTTCTCACTATGTTATCTAGAGGTCCTGCTGCAACGCAGAGCGCCTGATTGTCGGTTGGGAAACAAGTAAATAAGCAGAATACCCCTTCGCGGCTCTGCTCACGCTGCTTCCCCCGCTTCCTCTGCTGGCCAGCCGGGCATGGGAAGTGCCGTGTCTCATGACGTTGCCAACCCCGGCCCTGGGCGTAATTTGGCTCTCCCCTTGGATTATTCGGGGCAACGCTGCAAGTCCCGCTAGACACCCAGCTACCTAGTCGGGCTAGCACAGTCTCGAACATATACCTGGACTTTGGGTGGGTTGGGTCCGATCTTGCTGCTAAGCGGCACATAAAACGCCAGATGCAAGGCACGACAGCACTTCGCTCTCTCTCCCCTTGTACCAATGATGCAGAGCAGTCTGGTAGTTAGCAATCACGTGCTGACTATTGAAGAGTTCATCGTTGCGACTGAGGCAACCAAATACCTCGCCGGTGAGCCTTCAGCTCCGTCCAAGTCATGCGCGCTAACACACCAAAACAAGTGGCCTCGTGTGCGTTTTTTGGCTGCGAAATTATAGCCACTCTGCCAGACGAGATCCGATACATCTGGGGGACGCGATGGAGCTTTGGGCGGGTCGTATTCCATGTGAACCGTGTCTGGGGTCCAATAATACTTCTGTAAGTCGAGCCATACTCGGTGCGTCCGATACAATTATTTAACTTCCTCGTAAAGTGTATGCATACCTAGTAAGTTGACGAGAGCTTTCGGAGCGGACCCCATGCTAAAACCTAGCAGCTATGTTTGTTTACGGGTTGTCAGAAAAGGTATGCATCCTGCTCCAACTAGTCTAACGTTCTGCTGACCCCAAGGATACAAGGCGTGAGTGTTTCAACCACAGAGCCAGCTCTTTAGACTGACGAGTCGGGTGCCGGATAGGTGTATGGCGACCTGGCTGTTCTTCATTTACGCATACATAATCGCACAAATCATTGTGGGGAGTAAGTATTATACTTTTGTTCTGTTCAAGCGGCCACTGATCTTGCGCACAGGCATTCTCATCGTGAGAATCTGGGCGCTCTATAATCTGACGTGAGTAGTCCTGGAAACGGTTTGTCCGAGTCCTCATGAACTCTGTCCAGAGTGTGGGGTCTTCTGTAAGCCCATTGGTATCGCAGCCGAGGGTCAGAATTGCTCAAATGATCCTAGCGCCGTTATTGTCGGCGCTCTAGCGATTGCGTCTCCCGCCGTCGTCGTCGTCCAGCTTCAAGTAAAGGAAAGCATCCACGAGTTACCCGTCTACTCCACGTTAACCCAATCTCACAGGAGGTTGATCTTTACAACCCAGGTTCGCCCCTCCCAGTACCTCAGTCTCTCCCCACTAACCGCATCCACAAGATCCAACCATTATTTCGGGTTGTCCCATTACAAGTAACGCGCTGATATTTATTCCCTACATCCCTCCTTTCGTGAGCCAGACCATGCTGTTCATAATGGCCGTATACAAGCCATGGAAGCTGAGTCGGACCCAACTGCGAACACCCATAATAACTAGGCTCCTACAAAGGTAAGACTCCCCCGTCCATACGCATAGAACTTGTCTAAGCTATGAGTAGTGGGATACAATACTATGTTGTCGTATCATGTGCAGTGTTAGTAGCTACATTCGGCTCACTGCACAAGCGGACAAATCACGCAGTCAACGAATCAGGGTATGTTTTATTCCTGTTTCTAGACCTCGTCGTGCCAATCATTTCGCTTGCAGGCTTCTGACGGCCATGTGGTCCAGTATGTGTACTCGATTGATTTTGTCTGATCGTTCGTGGTACAACCGAGTAGAGAGGAGCGAGACGACGATCGAGATGGACCCGCTTCCGGGCTATCGCCGTGACAGGGACCCCTCGGATGGCAGGGCTGTAGCGGAGCAGAGAGGTGAGGGTGTCTGTTCGCTGTCCGTTTCATCAAATCTATGGTTACATAACGGAATGTTTAGCAGGTGCTCGCGGGTCGATACATGCGCGGGGTTTCATACATGTATGTTAGTTTATGACAGAACGCCAGAAGTAACGGGTGGTGTAGTTGGGGTTAGTTTGCATACCCTTTATGGCTCTGCATATGCAGACGACAGAATAAGTCACGACCTATTATACATCGAAGCGCTCGTGCTGACACAAGTGTTTGCGTGACCACTTTAATTTAGGGAATGCATGCGCAGTCGCCATAGCTTCCTAGCCGGCTATCGGTGATAGTACTAATAGCCAACATTTGGCGACGGACCTTCAACAAATATTACTCCTAGCAAGCAGAGGTGAACCTGCGGTTGATATGTCACGAGCCTAGATTACCCGTCTTCGATCAGGTTCTGTTGCATCCAGGGACAAGGCCGGCGATCGATCAATCGATCCGTCCCGTGCCAAGCATACACGTCGATCCGTCGTCATTCCAGGGAACTCAGATTAGCTCTTTCATCCTGACAGTATACAAGCCGTGGAAGTTAAACCAGACACAAATGCGGACGCCGATGATAACAAGGCTCATCCAAAGGCAAGCCTTTTCGGCCAGTACGCATAGAATTTGACTGAGGTTCGCGTAGTGGAACATCGTACCATAGTAACTACAATCGGCTCACTGTATAAGCGGATAAACCATCCGGTCAATGGATCAGGGTATGCTCATTTCCATTTCCCCAGACCTCGCCGTATCAATCATCGTTTCGCTCGTAGGTTCTTAATGGTTATATGGTCAACTAGGTGTAATCGATTGATCCTATCTGGTCGTTCGTGGTACAACCAAGAAAACCATAGAAACAACACAACGGAAATGGATTTGCTTCCGAGTCATCGTCGTAACAGAGACCCCTCGGAATAGTAGGGCGGTAGGGAGCGGAGAGTTTCAACTGAGCACGGGGCCGGGTGCTGGCACCGGTTGTGCACGACCTATCGGTCGGCTCAGCCGCCGGCAAGACTGGGGGACGCCGGCGCCGCCGAAGGCGGCGCAAGCGTGGCCGGATCCCCGACCGCGAGGACGACTCGCCCCCAGTGAAACGCGGGATGGCCTCCCAGGGGCAGCATGCGCCTGGGAGGTCGTGCCGCAGGCGGGCTCGCGGGAGGGAGATGCGGCCGCACCGGGGCCACGCAGTGGGCTCGGTCCCCCAACGGCTGGACGTGGGCGGCCAACAGCCGGACGCGGACAGACGGCGGCCGTGTCTAGCGCACGCGGGGGCGCCTCGCGGCGGTGTATGGGTCGCCTGTGTGTCGTACAGTTGGACGGGCGGGTATTGCGCCCGTGTTATCGCCGTATAAGTGGCTGCGGAAGGCCGATTGTGAGGGTTGGCGGGAGGGTGCGGTCCAGGGTCGGTGTGGCCTTAACGGCGGGTGTGGCCATGAAGGCGGGTGTGACTCTAAGGCAGGTGTGGCACAAGGGCATGTGTGGCCCAAGGGCGGGTGTGGCTCCAAGGCGGGGGTGGCTCTAAGGCAGGTGTGGCACTGAGGCGGGTGTGGCCCAGGGGCATGTGTGGCCCAGGGGCGGGTGTGGCTCGAAGGCGGGTGTTGGCCCGAGGGCGGATGTTGGGCCTGGGGCCGGTGTTGGACTTGAGGTCGGCGTTGGCTCGAAGGCGACGGCATAGGTGCCTAGGTTGTTGACGGTGTCGCGCCAAGAAAAGCGACGCGCGACAACGGGCGCTGTCACGGTGCGGTCGTGGTCAAGCGCGAGTTGACGCATCGCTGCGCGTGGCACGTGACCGGCGCGCCGCACCGGCCGTTTCCTCGCTCAGTACTGACCATGCGTTTCCGCTGGCTGCAACGCATGGCCTCCCCAGGAACTCGTTGATCGGTGAGGAGTGGGAATCGTACGCACCGGAAAAGGTCTCCACTCCCAGGGGTCCCCTCCGTTGTTTACCGGTCGCTGTAAAGGTGAAATAAGCGCTGTATTCTCTGGTGGGTTGACTGAGTGACATACGGGACTGTGTAACCAAATAAGAATAACAGTATGGTATCGCAAACGCAACGAACCTTTCCGGGGCCCTGATTACCCTTCTTTTTGTAGCTTGAGATGACACTGCGAGTTGCAAGCCATAAGTAAGATCCAGCCTATAAGCCAGCTGGATACACACAAAAATGTCCAGGTTACAATACCCGTGCTCAAAAGGTACTAGAACGGAATAAGTCTAGGTTTATGCGTGACTACAACCGGCGTACCATGGAGCTATCGGCAACTGATGCCCAGATGGACACTACCCGGACAGTAGAACCGCTACTCCCTTGGATATGTGAAGCACATCAGACAACATGCTGCAACGCAGATAAACGCAACTAACAGGTCAAGGACAGCATCGAGAGCAAAGTTGAGATTAATAGCCAACGACGCAAGCCTACACAGAGTTATGCGACTAGTTTGGCACCATGTAAAGGCTCACACCGTGCTTTATCCTTCCCACCTTTCGAACTCTCGGTCTGGGTAGGCGGCGTAGCCGCTGTCGGATAAGCAAATGAATGCAACACACGATGCACGAGTTCTCCCGAAAACAACTCGCCAACTTTGCTATATTTGGCAAGGGTCTGATTTTGTCTTTCATGGAATTCGCGAAACGAACCTGAATGCGCGGTGATAGTCAATGCGATTACGATCGTGTAGGAGCTGCGGGGTACACACCTTTTTATGTTTTATCTCTGCCAGCTCATCGTCGGATTTTATACATGCTTAGGCCCACTGCAGGTGAGCTTCAGAGACGTCCCTAAGGATGGTAGCCCGACTCGAGGTCGCCGAGGCTGAGTGTCCCTCGCGAGAGTGTGCACTCGTTCTGTGATCGTGCACTTGCTGAAGAAACAGCGCCAAGCGAAGGCATGAGTGTGCCAAGCCAGAACAAGAATAGAGCGAAAGACGCGTGATGTTCCAGCACCAGACAGCTCACTTGGCGATATTTGTTGGGAGGGTAACGAATCTACGGAAAGGGTACATGGCGTGAGTCGCAAAAGAGCCTCTTGGACAACAATTCGTTCTAGTGCAAGCTGCGTCGATCGACAGCCAAGGCAGAAATGACTCGAGATATCAGGTACCGAGGTAGAGGAGGCAGGTGGTGGTTGGCTTCAGTCCTTTCCCAATGGCATCATAGAGATCACGTGATTATGGTTTTTATCTACACTCCGCTACTTGATTTAGAAACCATCCGCGTTTCACTCGGATCCCAGAGCCATGCAACCCTGGCTTATGTCATCCACCGGGCTTGGCGTGGCTAGAACCCTGGCGGTTGTATCCACCTAAACCCCGTAAGCTCATCTTGTACATGTATCTCACTACAACACAACGTGTTATCTAGAGGGCCTGCTTCAATGAAGAGCGCCCGATTGTCTTTTGGGAAACATGTAAATAGGCAGAATACCTCCTCGCGGCTCTGCTCAAGCTGCTTCCTTGGGGCTCGCCTGGCACGGGAAGTGCCGAGTTCTATGACGTTGTCAACCCCGGCCCTGAGCGCAATTTGGCTCTCCAGGCATATGTTCGAGACTGTACTAGCCCAACCAGGCAGCCGGGTGTCCAGGGGGGCTTGCAGCGTTTCCTCCAACGAAGACCCGAATAATCCAAGCGGACATTGGATGGGTTGGGCCTGATCCTTCTGATTAGGGCTACATAAAAATCCAGAGGCAAGGCTCAATAATGCGTTGCTCTCTCTCCCCTTGTACCAATGTTACAGAGCAATCTAGTAGTGAGCAACCACGTGCTGACGGATGAGGAGTTCCTCGTTGCGACCGAGGCAACCAAATACCTCGCCGGTAAGCCTTGAGCTTCGTCCAAGTCACGCGAGCTAACACGCCAAGACCAGTGGCCTCGTGTGTGTTTCTTGGCTGCGAGATTATAGCCACTCTGCCGGACGAGGTCCGATACATCTGGGGGACGCGATGGAACTTTGGGCGGGTCGTATTCCATGCGAACCGTGTCTGGGGGCCAATAATACTTCTGTAAGTTGCCGTCATACTTGGTGAGGCGAAAATAGCAGTCTAATTCCCCCGTAAAGCGTATGTGTACCCAGTAAGTCGACGAGAGCTTTCTGCGTGAATCCCATGCTGAGGTTGAGCAGCTATGTTCATTTATGGGTTGTCCGAGAAGGTATGTGTCTTGAGCCAATTTGTCTAGCGTTGTGCTAACCCAAGAACACAAGGCGTGAGTGTTTCAATAGCAGAGTCAGCTCTTGAGATTGATGGGTCGGGTGCTGGGTAGATGTGAAGCGACCTGGCTGTTCTTTATTTACGCATACATAACAGCACAAGTCATTGTGGGGAGTAAGTACTCTTCACTCGTTCCGTTCAAGCGGCCACTGACCTTGTGCACAGGCATTCTCATCGTACGAATATGGGCGCTGTACAATCTCAAGTGAGTAGTCTTTCCAAACCGTTTTCCCTACTCTCACCAACTCTTTTCAGAATTCGCGGTCTCCTGTAAGCCCATCGGCACAACAGTCGAGGCTCATGGTAGTTGACATGAACCTAGCGCCGTTATTTTCGGTGCTCTAGCGGTTGCGTCTCCCGCCGTCGTCGTCGTTCAGCTCCAATTAAAGGCAAGTACATGCGAGTTACCCGTCTACTCCATGTTAACCCAATCTCACAGGAGGTTGATCTTTACAACCCAGGTTCGCCCCTCCCGGCACCTCAGTCTCCCCCTACTAACCACATCCATAAGATCCGACCATTATCTCTGGCTGTCCCATAACAAGCAATGCGCTGGTATTCATTCCCTATATCCCTCCTTTCGTGAGCCAGACCATCCTGTTCATCATGGCCGTATACAAGCCATGGAAGCTAAGTCGGGCCCAAATGCAAACACCATTGGTCACTAGGCTCCTCCAAAGGTAACCTTTTCCGTCCATACGCATAGAATCTGACTGAGATATGAGTAGTGGGATACAATACTATGTTGTCGTATCGTGTGCAGTGTTAGTAGCTACATTCGGCTCACTGCACAAGCGGACAAACAAGGCGGTCAACGAATCAGGGTATGTTCCATTCCCCTTTCTAGACCTTTTCTCAATCATTTCACTCGCAGGCTCCTAACTGTCATGTGGTCCAGTATGTGTACTCGGCTCATCTTGTCTGATCGTTCGTGGTACAGCCGAGTAGAGAGGAACGAGACGACAACGATCGAGATGGACCCGTTTCCGAGTTATCGCCTTGATAGGGACCCCTCTGATGGTAGGGCGGTCGTGGAGCGGAGAGGTGAGGGTGCCTGTTCGCCGTCCGTTTTATTGAACTTATAGTTAACAGAAGGTTTAGCAGGGGCTCGTGGGTCTATGGCTGCGCGGGGTTTCACGCATGTATGTTAATTTATGATGGAATACTAGGAGTAATGTACGATGCATTCCGGAGTAGCTTGCGTCTTATTTATGTTTCTGCGTGTTTGCAATCGACAGAATAGATCATGCTCTATCATACGTTCGAGCGCTCGTACACATACGAACGTTGGCGTGACCACTTTAGGAATGCACTTGGCCGTCATAGTTTACAATCATACTAATTGCCAACGTTTAGCAATATCTGCTTCAAGAAGGATGCCTTCGAGGACAAACAGGTTGATCCTGTCGTTGGCATGTCCCGGGCCGGTTCACCCGATCAGTTTCATCCAGCGCCAAGACCAGGATCGATCGTTCCGTCCCTGCCTTTCCTCGGCATGCGCCCTACCTTTCGGCGGACCCTGTGCTATCACGTGGCTGACCAATCTTATCATTTGATGCTCTTTCGATGTTTACCCTCTCAGCCTCGCGGCACCCGCATTATTTGCAGTGATACCGGTGTCAATTGATTAGCGAAAGATCTGTAGTAATTCCACAACCCGGGTAACTACTATGTTTCTATGATTGCGTCAAAACTCAGAGCTCATCTTCAAAACACATCGCTTCATCCGGCACCTCGTCCTGCTCATCCGCCTCGGACATGAAGCAATCATCATCACCTTGTCTCAGACAGCACTCATCCCACTCCTGCTCAATGCTGTGCCGGGTACTGCGCGCCAGCGACTCCAAAATTGCATGTATCTTTGCTGCTTTGTTCTTCAGCTTGCTCTTGGCTGGTAGTTCTTTATCGGATTCTTGTAGCTTGTCGATTTGCTCGCCCAACAGACGCACGGTAAGTCTCCTCAGCTGTGTCTTGTCTGCTCCCTCAAGCACCACAACACCTGCAAGCCGTTGCTCAAAGGCTGATCGCTTCTCCAACGTCTTTGCATGTCGTGCTTGGTTCGCTTCGACTCGATTGATCAAAGCACCGGTCAGTTCCTCTCGCGTTTGCCACACCGACCCACTCGCATCGATCTACGAGCCTCCTGGCGAACAAATTGGTGGTATTGGTCGGTGATGTGCTCCCGTAAGAACCTGTGGGTGTTGTTATGTGACCACATCACTCGTACGTTTCGTTGATTGGCAGTCAGCGCAGGCTGCCGCCGCAGCATTTAGTGACATTGACCAAGCGCACCCTCGTTCGCATTGTTCGTGGGGCTGGTCCATGCGCTGGACCGTAGTTCAGGGGTGGCCGTGGCGATTGAGCCGCTAGGATCGGATTCTGAGGTAAATCGTTCCCAGGTTTTCAGTCCACTCCGAAAGAATGCGATGAACATATGTCGTAGGTGCGGGAGCATATTGGAGATGCTGGCAACATGGTATACCATGTCCAGCCGTTCCCATACTCTGCCATCAAGCAGGCCAGTATTGGAGGATACACAGGGAGTTAGTGGTACGTCTGGGTTGTTGCTTATGTTGCGGCAATGGTTTTTGACCTTCTCGAGAAGTCTCTGTAGCTCAGGAGCGTGCTTTGCGACGCCTCGGACCTGCGTCATATACGGATGCCCAACAGTCTCCTGCGCATATATATAGCGCGAGTACGGCCCGTTCGATAAGCGTTGCTGGGTCTTTTAGTCCATCAGACAGGTTGCGCCCCATACTCGTGAAGTCACGGGCCACGTTGGCGTCATGTATAACCTGCATGCGCTCGAGGTAAGTTTCACGGTTCACTAGGAGCTCCGCTGCGGCTGTCGCTGCGCAATGCGACCCATATCGAGTGTACAACGAGTGATTACACATACCTAGTCATTCGGGGTATGGTTTGAGACCTTTTATTGACTCGGAGCGGTAATCTCTCTAGTACAAAGGCAGCCCGCGCGCCTCGATGCCCTGTAGCTTATAATCACTGAATTTTCATATCATTAGTTCATACACTGCGCTATTTGTATCTATAGTTATTAGATACATCTTTCTGGATAGACCCCAGACTTGCTACTACATCAGGACTCGTACCGTTCTCACGTTTCGAATCCTCGGTCCGGACGAGAGCCGTGGTCTCTATCTTCTACACGAGCTCTCCCGAGAGTACTTCGCCGACTTCGCTATATTTGGCGAGTGTTTGATTTTGTCTTTCATGTAATTCGCGAAACAAACCTAAATGGGTGTTGGTGGTCAATATGATTACGATCACACGGGGGCTGCGGGGAGCACACCATATGTTTATCCCCTTCAGCTCGTCGTCAGATTTTGTACATTCCTGGGCCAGCTACATGTGAGCTCCAAAGATATTTCTGAGGACGGTGGCCAGACTCGATGTCGCCGAGATTGTGCATTCGTTCTGTGATCGTGCACTTGCTGAAGGGACAGCGCCAAGCGAAGACATGAACGTGCCAAGCCAGAACAAGAATAGGACGAAAGGCATGGGGTGTTCCAGCACCAGATAGCTGACTTCAAGCTGATTTGATAATATTTGTGGGGAGGGTAACGAACCTGCGGGTCAGCCTAGGGTAGACCGGAGTCGCAAAAGCGCCTCTTGGACAACAAGGCGTTCTAGTTCGAGCTGCATTGATCGACAGCCAAGGCAGAAATGACTCGAGAGACCAGGTACCGAGACAAGCAGGCAGGCGGTGGTTGGGTTCAGACTTCAGGCTTTTCCCAATGGCGTCATAAACGCCAAGTGATTGTTATTTTTATCCACACTCCGCGACCTGATTGAGAACCATCCGCGTTTCACGCAACCATGAGCCCCTGGATGAGCTCAGCCACCGGGCTTGGCGTGGCCAGAACCCTGACGAGTAATCCTTAGTTGTGTCGCGTAAACCCCGCGGTAAGCTGATCAACTTGTTGTACGTGGTATCTCACTACAATACGATATGTCCCACGTTGCTTCCCCTGCTGGCCAGCCGGGCACGGGAGGTGCCGTGTCCCATGGCGTTGCCCTGAGCGTAATTAGGCTCTCCACGTGCATGTTTGAGACAATGCTAGCCCAACCAGGCAGCCAGGTGTCCAGGGGACTTGCAGCGTTGCCCGCAGTGAAGAACCGGATAATCTAATTAGGGGACATCGGGTGGGTTGGACCTGATCGTTCTGAGTAGCGCTACATAAAGCTCCGGGGGCGAGCCTCGATAACGAGCTGCTCCCTTTTCCCTTGTACCAAATCCACAAATCATGAGTCAGGTAGTTCGCAATCACGAGCTGACTCTTGAGGAATTTCTCGTTGCGACTGAGGCAACCAAATACCTGGCTGGTAAGCCTTGAGCTTCGCCCAAGTCACGCGTGCTAATACACCAAGACCAGTGGCCTCGTGTGTGTTTCTTGCCTGCGAGATCATAGCTACTCTACCAAACGAGGTCCGATACGTCTGGGGGACGCGATGGAACTTTGGGCGGGTCGTATTCCATGTGAATCGGGTCTGGGGGCCAATAATACTTCTGTGAGTAGCAGCCATGCTCGACGCGTCGAATGTTTATCTGATTCCCCGTAAAGTGTATGCGTACCTAGTACGTGGACGAGAGCTTTCTGCGCGAATCCCATGCTAAAACTCAGCAGCTATGTTTATTTACGACTTGTCGGAAAAGGTATGTGTCTTGCTCTAACTTGTCTAACGTTCTGCTGACCCAAAGACATAAGACGTGAGTGTTTCAACCGCAGAGTCAGCTCTTGAGATCGACGGGTCGAGTCATGGGTAGGTGTGAAGCGACCTGGCTGTTCTTCATTTACGCATATATAACCGCACAAATCATTGTGGGGAGTGAGTACTGCTCATTCGTTCTGTTCAAGCGGCCACTGACCTTGTGCACAGGTATTCTCATCGTACGAATATGGGCGCTGTACAATCTCAAGTGAGTAACCCTTCGAAACGGGTTTCCCTACTCTCACCAACTCTGCCCAGAATTCGCGGTCTCCTGTAAGCGCATCGGGTCCGTAGTTGTGGCTCATGGTAGTTGATATGAACATAGCGCCATTATTTTTGGTGCTCTAGTGGTTGCGTCTCCTGCCATCGTCGTTGTTCAGCTCCAAGTCAAGGCAAGCACCTGCGAGTTACTTGCCCAGTCTGTGTTGACTCGATCTCTCAGGGACCCGTTGACCTTTACAACCCAGGTTCGCCCCTCTTGCATCTCAGACCGTCTCCGCTGACCACATCCATAAGATCCGACCATCATCTCCGGCTGTCCCATAACAAGCAATGCCCTGATATTCATTCCCTACATCCCCCCTTTCGTGAGCCAGACCATGCTGTTCATCATGGCCGTATACAAGCCGTGGAAGCTGAGTCGGACCCAACTGCGAACGCCATTGATCACTAGGCTCCTCCAGAGGTAAGCCCTTTTCGTCCAACACATAGAATCGACTGAGATATGAGTAGCGGGATACAATACTATGTCGTTGTATCGTGTGCAGTGTTAGTAGCTACATTCGGCTCACTGCACAAGCGGACAAACAAGGCGGTCAACGAATCAGGGTATG
>WSTG01000055.1:9669-39910 GCA_019616325.1 Ceratobasidium sp. 394 | reverse complement strand
TTTCGATTTTCAGGTGCCCCCGAAGAGCGCCTAGTAATGATGGCGCACGATCTGAACCTGCCGAAGGTCACTCATTGCAGTAAGCCAAGTGGTTCGATATATGCGCAGCCGATTACTGACTTCTATTTCGAACTTGATCCGGATAGGGGAAGCTATCCCAGTCGTGACCAGGGGTAACAGGAGGCCCGGACGATCGTTGTAGTTTATCGTGGACGTGTGAGATTTTATAGTCGAATGGCTCCCCATGCTTCGGAGCGGGTTGTTAGCCAATATATTATGTCAGGCGTGGGGGGGGGGGGGTTACGAAAAGTAGAACCTAGGGATATAAATGAAGGGGTGGACACTCACCGCCGTGACCACCAGGGCTCCGGTAAGGCGTCGCTCCAAGTTGGACACCGTACCTGTTTGGCTCGTGGGCCCAAGCAGGGGCGTGCCCACACCGGCTGTTCCGGCTCTCGCAGTCGCTCCAGGACCTCGCCCGCCGATAACATCACGAGAGTCTTGCGATTCTAAATAAGCGCCGAAATAATGCTTCCAAGCGGGATGGAAACTCGATAGAAGGGAACCTAGAGTCATAGCGTGAGCGAGGTGAGGGGGAAAGAGGCGAGAACGATTCATATATACGACTCCTTACCTTGCCCTGGATGAGCGATGGTGGCGTTGGACGAGCACAAGCTAGTGCAGATGTGGCTATCATTGTGAGCTGATGGATTAGCTGATGGATTAGCCTGCCCCATGCATCCCTTTTCGGGTGGAAGCTGGTTAACCTGACCAATGGATTAGCACAAATAGATCCTCAATTATTGGTTGATCATCGACGAGCTGAAAGAATATCGCATACCAAGAAAAACAACCATCAAGAACATATCCTATCGTACACTCTAAACCGAGCCCCATGTGCATATTAAAAATACAAGTTCGTGATTCTCGTTTCGGCCGCTATAGCTAGTCGCAAGCCCATCCTCGAACCCCCAGATCTGAAACCCACGACGAGCTCTAGGGCCATTCGTGCACATCCGGCCGAGGTAAACGTGCTACCCCGTACGTTCACGCCGCCAGCATCGTCGAATGTCCCTTTCGAATCGCCCGCCGATCTTTGTTCACCCTGGCTGGCCCAATACCACCAGCATCCATCGCGCCTATCGTCTGCTGTACAACGCGGAACCGGTTTTGACTCGACGAGCCACCTCCACCGCTCCCACTGCTGGCAGCCGGACTCGATTCGTGCTCGCCAATATCGATGTCTTCCAGATCGCCTGAAATGTCGGCCACGCCCCCGATCTTGGGGCGCGAAGGATGCGTCTTGTTATGGTGACGAATCATGTTGGAGCGAGTCGCGAACCCTTTACGACAGGTCTCGAGCGGGCAGCAGTACGCTAATCAACCGGTCAGTCGAGGTATGCTATAGTAATAGAATGTCACATACGCTTTTCACCGGAATGGATATTCTTGTGATCCTTCAGTCCACTCGGGCGCCTAAACTTCTTTCCGCATACTTCGCATTTGTGCGCTCCAGAGCCAGAACCGGGGCTCGAAGTGTTCCCGTCGTCTTTGGGGGCTGCCTCTTCGGAGGTTTTGAATATCATTTGGCCCGACGCCGTAGGAGTGGTTGCAGGCGTGTACTGTTGTTGTTGCTGCTTCTGCTGCGGTTGCGGTTGCTGCTGTTGTTGTTGCTGGGGCAGGCGAGGGGGGCCGCCCGTAAGCGGCACAATCAAAGGATCGTCAACCGGAGCCGACACTTGCACCGGAGGCACAAGTCTTGTGTGCATGGTAGTGCCAAAGCCAAGCAAGTCGTCGTTATTGTAGGCAGGAAGGGGATCGGAAGGAAGCGAAAGGTCGAAAGCCTCTTGTGGGATGGTAGGTTGCTGGATATAGGGTGTTTCGTCCTGTGGTATAGTGTGGAGGGATGACATCATGTGCGAGAAATCCGGTGCCATCTGGTCGGGAATAGCAGCCTCTGGTGCCGGGAGATCATGCATCCACGCGCTATCGAGTTCGGCGGCAGCCTTGTCCTGTTCTTGTTTCAACTGTCGAATCGCTTGTTCCCTCTGATGCATTTGTTGACGGAGCAGCTGTTGTCGAATCAGGTGCGTTGTTGCGTTGCGTCCAGGCATATGTGGCACTGCAGGTCGCGTCCAGCTTCGATTCTCGTTAGCGGGTTGAAGCATGTATCCCATTTGATGCGCTTGATGTTCGAGGAGATCGAGCGGGATCATCATCGAGTGTGTCGGCATCTGCGTAGGGGTTGGCGCCATGGGGGGCGTATGCGCCATGCCCATGCCCATGCCCATAGCACCCATGCCCATACCAGTGCTCATGCCTAGACCAGCACCCATGCCCATGCCGGCGCCCATGCCGGCGCCCATCCCAGTGCCAATGCCAGCGCCAATGCCAGCGCCCATACCACCACCCATACCACCACTCATGACACCACCCATACCATTCCCCATACCCATACCCCCCATGCCCATATTCATACCCATGCCCATGTATCCATACGCAGGAGGGCCATGGAGCCCAAAGTCAAAGTGGCCCCCACGAGTCTGGACAGAAGTGGCGTCGACGGCTCCCTCATCCCCACGGCGCTTTGCCCGGCGTTCGTTGTAACGAGCCCCAGCGCCAGTAGGCTTCTCACCCTCGGCCTCCGACTCTTTGACGATTGGCTTGGTATCCTCGTCTTCGCTATCAGACGTGACAGTCGGCCGTGGCGAGAGGAGACCAGTGTCGGATATGCTAGACGACGTAGTTGCCGTCAAAGGGGAGGGTTCCATGTGCGGAGAATGACCGCGGATAACAGGAGTATGCGGCGTTGTCGCCGTCGCCGTAATCGGAGAGGAATCAATAGTGCTGATTGGCGACTGCACTTGAGCGGGTAACTGGGACGAATGAGAGATCGTCTGAGTGGGAGTGCATGACGCCATGGTATCGTCCTGGTCATAATCGGAAGTGTTGACATGTAGGCCGCGTGGCCGGTCACTGATACTGCCATCGGATGTCCGAGTAAACTTGGGAGCGAAAAAATCAGACACGTTCTTGCCGCCCTTGGTGATTGGAGAAGCGGGAAGCTCAGCGGCGTCAAACTCGACCTTGATTGGAGATATGATTGGCGACCCACCACCGGTGGCGGGTTGGTCGTGTTTGGGAGCGTGGTGGGCGTGGCCATGAGCGTCACCACTGCCCTTGTGAGACGGAGCCTTTTTATTGAGCCGGGTTTCGTTTGCAAATAGAGGTTTCTTGTTGGTTACGATCTTGTCCTGGGACTGAGATTTTTTGTGGTGAGGGGTATGGCCTTCACGGTCGGTCGATGTGGGCTTGAAGTTGAACCGTTGGTTATCGGAGGTTCCACTATGCGAAGCGCTGCCGGCATGTCCGGTGGCGGACAGAGGGCGGGCAAGTGGGAGCGTTGTGGCCTTTGGTGAGTCGAGCGCCGCGCGGGCGCGAGGAGTTGGTCGAGTCCGAACCGTCAAGTCGTCCATCGGCAAATGTGTCCGCAAGTCGGAGAGTTCAAAAACCGAAGATCGAGGAGAGACGTGGCCACCCCCAATCGGCGGGAGGGTATTTGGCGGAAGGGCATTGTCGAGGTGGGCGAAACTTGGAAGGATCGGCGGTGGTGAGCTGCATGCCGAGCGATCCTCGAGGATCGACGAGAGCGACGAGGTTGTCTTGATGCTCGCAAACGACGAGGAAAGCGCGGAAGGGGCTTCAGGACTGCTTGGACGAGAGCCATCTAGAACGGGTAAGAAAATTAAACGCCGTGGTCACTGGGTGGAAAGCCGGATTAGGCAAGTACCTGCGCCAAGCGTGCTGATGCTATCCTGGGAGCGCCGGTGCTGTGTGATCGTGGAATGAGTTTGACTAGCAGAGCCAACGCGACGGCCGCCATTCTGATCCCGGGCCGGCGAGTTGAAATATACTGTGAAGACACCAAGTGTTATTTCACCAAATCACAGTGGATAAAATTTAGTGCAGACCTCGCTGAGAAGGTTCCGATGGGCGACGAGGCACTGGAGGGTCGAAATGCTTCTTAGTATCTGCATCGGCTTGCGCTTTTAGGTAACTTGCGCATCAGATCTCGAACAAATCGGAAAAGAGATAACTCACAAATTATAGCGGAGATTCCAGGCAAAGGCCCATGTTCTTCGTCTCTCGAACCTCGTGCAGCCGGGCGGATCGGTGGCAACGAGAACGGGGCATTCTTGCGGGCATGCGAATCCGGATCAGTCACACGAGTCTTGGGGCGCCCTCGCTCGAGGTGGTCCGGCCGCAGTGGCGGCAGCGACCTGGACGATGACGGGGCTGGCTTGGGCGGAACGTCGTGCATACTGACGTGGTGGTAGCAGTTGGCAGGCGGTGAGAGATATAAAGTGACTGGGCTTTTCGGCGGCTATCAGTACTGCCTCATTATTTACACTTGTTTGTATAGGCTGATCAACCTACCGCTTAGGGGCGATGCGGCTGCTATAGACTTTGTCACGCGCTCTTTCTCTCGAATACTCGATATACCAGATTGGGCTCGAACCTCCTCGTTACAACACGCCCTTCCCAAGGAAACCGATGAGCGTCGGCCATGCTTGTCTCCGCAGGAGATCCATGCTTTGATCAACCTTTCCAACGCTCATGCTACGTGCTCATCGTTGCCGCACGACGCGTAATGGGCAAACAGCCATAGCAACCCTAAACCAATCCATGGGAAGTCGCCGATCGGGGTACGGCGCAGAAAAGGAGCCTGGGTTGCGCCTCCGGGATATTCACGGCCGGGTTACTCATCCAAGTTTTACAGTAACTGAATGGATCGTTCAGCGTCAGGAACGTGAGATGAGCCATCCTTGCCGAGCTCGACCTCTCTGCCGGGCGCTACAGGAGTTTCATGATCAACCAAGCAAGTTTGACAGACAACTCGGCGACATTTGCCTTTTACAGGACATTTTTCAGCTGACACAACACAAGTTCAGCCTGGGCTATGGACACAGAGGCGCCGAGAACAGGCGTTATCCCGGCCGAGCAAGGGAAACATCTGGGCAAGCGTCATCCACGCCTGGGCGCCGTGGGCACTGACTTAACAGGGACAGACCCATCAATAGAAGAGAATAAGACATCATTGTGAGCATGTACCCGTTCCTGGTTGGCTCGACAAAAATATCTTGGCGATATGGTCACATCACGGTCACGCCGGTCTCACTCGCACTCCAAATGTGGATGGTGTGTAAACACCATTCGAAATGAAACTCGGATCGGAATACAACAATAGCTTTGTTCGACTCTTCCGCTACTGAAACTGCTGGAATCATACCGATGAAACGCCCTTCAAGCCACTCACCAACTCGAACCTATTTGTGTATAGATAGCCCCTGGCGCTGGAGATATTATTGCCCATGACGACACACTTTGCTGTTTATATCGTACCGCTGCCTTCCAGACTGCCGATGGCGTACGACTAATCAACACGCCATTCATTAAACGCAAGCGCAACAAGTCATTTGAAACCGGAATTAGTGCGAGTTAGATCTCCCAACAATAGTGGGAGAATAAAGCATAGATACATTCGACACCTCAGAGCGACTGCACTCGAGCTGGGCGATCCGAGCCAAAACGAGTATATTCACTGTAATGAGTCCTCGATCAGCAGGGTCAAAATTATCTTGTGCCAAAACATGTAGATACCCCTGCATGTTCGGGACCGAACATGGACGTGCTTGCGCGCGACGGAATCTTCAACTGCCGCGCTATACAATGATGGATGAGTTGAAAAGGTGCTCCCCGAAATAAACGGAACAAGCGCATACATGGTCGGAGTTTGTACCAAGTGCCTGAAATTGCCACCTTTTTTACAGAGCACACTCTCGTTCCATCACCACCAGTCCCCAATGTTCGTGCTCCTCTAGCCGTTTCAACGAGGCTACATTTACCACCGTAGTGCGACTCGCACCTGCCCCCTCCCCTTTTCACCAGATCTAGCCCCCGCTCAGACGCACTCACCAGCGCCAGTCATTTGCTCTCCGTGGAATGTCAAGCCGGGGTACATCATCACAACCCTCGAAAGCGGTAGCCCTCATACAGGTATGCCCTGCTACCAGTGTCCAATTGGCAGCTCATGAGCGGACTTTGTTGGCTAACATCGGTGCCTGTGCTAGAGAAGTCACGGCACGTGCGCTCCGCTCCACGCACACGTGAGTTCACTATATGCCCTATTTTCACCTGCTCGAGTGTATGTAAACCACCAGGGGGTTGTGGAATATCCTTATCTCGTGCCTGAACGGGCACCGATGGGTTAAATTGCTCCGGTTCAGCACAACACGACACGATTCAGTCTCCCCAGGTGATGCTCTCCTCCCCCTTCTCGCGCGTTCTTGTATTTTGAACTTGCTTGTTTCCGCGCAAGTAGGTGCTCGTGGTGGCTATTCGCTCGGTTGTTTATCAAGACATAGTGATCGTTGAACTCGAGCTTTGGGCGACAACTTTACCCCTTGGTACATACAAGGCTTTGTGGCTTCGTAACACTAAAGCGGTTTGAGCGGAAGCGTCTGGCAGCTACGCCTGAATCTGGAGGGGCCATATAGGCTGCGGATTTACCTCTAGTAAGTAATGACGATATTCTGTTCATTACGGCTGCTGGAATTCCGCAGGATAAAGTTGAGAGTGGATCTGGACGTACAGCCCTTGTAAACACTGTCCAATGGGTAGTCAACAGTGACTAGGTACTCACCTACGTTACAGATTCCCACATAGAGTGCTCCACTGGAGGATCATGCGAGAAATTGTCCGGGATCAAGTTGAGCGGTGTTCTACAAGTGACGTCGGGTGTCCCCCAAGGTTTTTTGTTAGCCGTACGGACGAGCACGCGAGCCCTCGCCAACAGGTTTCCACTCTCTGATCACCGGGTTCGATTGGCAGGCCTCGGTCTGCATGCCGCCGGACCCGTCGGTTGAGTCGGTGATCGACGAAACCCCTGGTTGCGAAGGTCGCTTAACCCTTGATTCCATTGTGCAATGGCTAGAACCGGTGAAGTTTTCGGGCGAGTGTCTCCCAGTCATAAGCCGCTTTCATTTTGCTGAAGCTATTTGGAACAGTTAGGGGCTCTGTTGTGTATCACTGTATGCGATCATAGCCGGATCTGCAGGCTGATGTCCATATCGGGACTATGTTTGACAGCTGGGTTCAACCGTTCCTGTGTGACCAGGGTCCCTCCATTATATGTATAGGACGGGTCGTTGTCGTGCGCAACCATTGTCTGTTTTTCCCCTCCATATCTCTCTGTTCGACGTCCGCGTCTCCACAGTCTTTTTCCTTCACTTTCGTTTGTTTAACCATGCGCTTCGCGCTCGCTTCGTTCACCGCCGTCGTTGCGGCCACGCTTGCCCTGGCCCAGCCTCACGCCCGTGCGTTGACGCTCAACCCGGCGCGAGAGACGATTCCGGGTGTTGAGGACTGGAGCAACCTCGCCGCGGCTCCCTCTCCGCCCACCACCAATGCGAAGCGTTTTGCGATGAAGCTTCCTCCCCTTGCTCCCAGGGCCCCGCATCGTCACCCCCAGCGTGCTGCTCCTCACCGTCTGGGTATGTCAAGACTTGGACGGAGTATTGATGTTGTGTAGCTAACGGTATTTTATTGACAGGCTCGCGTGTTCAAGCTGCTCCGCGTGCGCAAAGCTCCCCTTCGCCCCCTGTCACGTATGTCTCATGTTTCATTTCATGATTCGGTCGTTTATTCATCAAGGACAGTCAACAATGCAACATCTTGGTGAAGAGTGCCGCAGAAGTGTTTGGATTTATCGCTCCTATGCTCAACGTTTTTGGAGAGTACGGCATATTTGTGCCAGACCAGGCTAATGCGCTCCTGGTTTCATTTACGTACTTGCCGGACTCGCCCAGCCAGCTCGATTTCACCGCGGTCAATGGCCTAGCTTCCGCTTTCCCGTTTGTGGGCGGCGGTAGGTTCTATTTCTGATCAACTTGTTCGCTACTCAAATGATTTTAGTTGTCGGATTCGCTTCCACTGATGACAACTTTGGTCCCGGCAGTTACAAGTAGGCCGAGTTTTTATCGTTGGTGATTGGTCGTTGACACTTGCGCAGCTATGCCTACATAGCCGGCACCGAGCAGATACCCGCTGGCCCCGCTGTACTTAGGGACAGCACGTTTGGCACGGCTACTGGCGTCCCAACCGATTCTGAGAGCGCGATCTGGGTCTACGACCCCAAGACCCAGGCCATCACTCCTCAATGGATCAATACCGATGGGAGTGCGCCCGCTACTTCCATCATCTACGCCAATGATTTCAACCGTGCGTCCTTGGTTTGTGCGTGCGCCGAAAGTAGCCTTTTAACATATCATTGCACCCGCAGAGGCTCTTTTGCTTACGGGCGACGCCCCTACGCTTCGAGAGACCTTTGGTGCGGACTACCCGGATGTTGTAGGTGTCTTCAAAATTTGTCGATGTTCGCGTCGCCTAACTTGCGTTGTTTACTTAGACTTTTACTTGCGTCCCCCCGATGGTCGCCCCATCTCGCAACTAATTTTGTGTTCTCTCCATTTGCCTGGTCTTCACGAGATTCGGTTGCTAAGTGCCTGGGACATTGGGTTCGATCGTCTGTTTCCTTCGTCATTTTAGAGTGATGTATCGCCCATTTTCTGGACTTGGTTGCGTAACTATAAATTCATTCCTATTCGGGTTGGTACAATATTTCTTGAGTGGTACGAGGGACGTTTAGATACAAATCGCCCTTGACGTGCGAATGAATGCAGGGTACGATCTGTTGAATAACTTGGAACAGGAGAGGTCTGCAGCATTCAGTTTTGACTCGCGCTTGCCCAAATTGGTATGATCTTTTGCTCGTGTATCACGCGACACTCTAGTGAATGCTCGAGTGCTATTCATTTTTGGCTCAGGAAACGGGAGCATCTTGGTGCGTGGCGGGGGCTGTCGTTTAACCAGTTCGGTCTCATCCAATTCTCTAATGTCAGGCTAGTTTGTGAATGGATGCAAGAAGCGAGGGATGGACAGACAGAACACCGTACTGGAAGAAAACTACTGCTTTTTCCTAACAATTCCCAATGAAGCCTGTAATTTCGCCTTGTCCGGCTTTTCCCTGTCTTGAGCCGCAAGCGCCGGTGGACGGGCGACAACACTCTTGAGTGAGCTCGGCATTATTCCGAGGCTAAGTCCAGGTGTAGTGGGTTTGGGTATCGGGAACTTGGGACTCGACGCGCGAGGCACCGATTGCGCACCAGTCGCCGATGCCGCGGGAACGATCGACGGTGGAGGTTTTACTGGGAGAGAGGGTGTTAAATTAGGCTTTGGCTGAGCAGTATTTGGACCTAAAAACTGGTTAGATTTGATGGGATATCAAGAATGAAAAGACGTGCCCAGGACTTCGGTCAAGAACGCTTCGGCCGCTGCGTCTTCCTGTGTGGCTCGATCGCGCTCCATGACACCGAGTTTAGCCTCGAGTGCTGCGATCTTGGCCGATGTGCTCGACGGTTTGTTCTGAGTTTTGAGAAGGGAGAGCGTGGTGTGGCGAGGCGGGGGCGCGAATCTCCTGTTGTTTAAAAGGGCCATCAGCAATGTTCACAGACGACAAGGTCATTAGGGTACCTATGCGGGCCTGTACCAGATCCAGCAAAGACCGAGTGTGCTTCTGGGTGGGCGCTTTGACTCGCAAACGTTACGGTGAGTTTCCGCCGGCGGAGAGGCTTGTCATGACACGCTACGAGGGCTTTGGTGGCTTCCTATGCCGGAAGAACAGGCAAATCGGAGACGAAGCCGTCAGAGGCGGATGAATATAAAGGAGAGGGCGACGAACCTGTTTGGTGGAATACTCGACAAAGGCGTAGCCTCTGGGCTTGCCTTTGAGAGGACCGGATTTGTGGAAGAGAAAATCAAGCTTGGTGACGTTTCCAAACTTGGAGAAGACCTGGAGTAGAGCGTATCTGTAGGCGGATGTGAGCGACTGGAACAACGACAAGCGCAGTACTCACTCGTCGACTGTGTGGTCGAGGTTGCCGACGTACAAACGATTCCCGCGTTGATCCTCTGGGCGGGGTGGAGAAGCTTTGGACGTCGATGCTTGTGGGGGTTCTGGGTCAGATACTGGGATAATAAGAACGTCGGTGGTCGATGGATTTGCGGCCATTGGGATCTAGAGTGGCGAGATGGTTGTGGAGGTTGGCAAGTTGAAGTGTGGCTGTACACTCCCAGAAACTGCACGGCCACCGTCTGTCCTCGGTGAAAAGCGGGATCGATCCCGGCTTGGGCACATCTTTTTGGGTGTCATTTTGTTCAAAAATTGGATTTTATGCCCTGGGGAACGGCAAGATGTCTAATTAGGACATCCCTAGTCACCTGTCTGAAAGCCAAGCTTCACGAAACTGAAATAACAGGACAAGGGAGCGAAGCAAGAGGTGGGTTCATAGGAGCTTTCTGAAATCTGAGCTATGCGCGACAGACAAGTACACTATAGCACGCTGCTTGGCGGGTTCACGCCTGTGTGTTTGCGGTTATGCCAGCTCTTGCACCCGACACGATATGATAGAGGTTGAAGAAACCACACGTTTGCTTGAAACGTCGACCTCCAAAGATCGTGGGTAGTTGGCTACACATGCCCGTTGTGTCTTGTGGATGCTCCGCCATGTTTGCTATAGATGGGTTCTCGGTTTAAGGTTGTATTGGCACTACCGCCTCAATGCTGGCCAATTACGAAAGCGATAAACCAGCACCAACGCGGGACTGGTACCCTACAAGTATCCAGAATAAAAACAATCATATTACACTACGCGGTCACAACGTGCCGCAAGGATATACAACTACATACCCAAGTCTACATTCAAACGCTTACTTGGAAAAGTAGCGCACAAGTTTTGCCGAAATGTGGAGGAAGAAGATAGAGGCGATAAACGACAGCGACAGCATCATGACAACGAATGGGTCCCTGCGAGAGGTAGTTTGTCAATATGCCACGTCAAACCAGAGGCGTGGTGAGATGAGTACTCACACGCGCAGGCCAGCCGAATCGTCGGTGTACAGCTTGAGCATGGTATTGCTCGATCCACCGGCTCCTGCGGCGCGTGATGAGTTGGGTTTTTGAGCGGCCTGGTTGGTTGCACGGCGCCTGCAGAAAGCCGAAATATGTCAGAACTTGGTGCTCAGCTGATATCCAGGGAAAGCGGTTGCTACAGTGGTATGGGCGAATAGAACACTCACCGGACTTGCCCCGCACCAGGGGGCCGTGAAACCGCAGAGCCCGATCCAGGCCGAGGGGGCTGGCCAGATGGAGCACCAGTGGGAGAAGACGGGCGGCTGGAGTCAGACTACCAAGGCAACATCAGCAAATTTCTGAGATACCAGCGGCCGAATTGTCTTTACCATTTTTGAAGAGTCTTGGTGGAATGGGGAACGAGCGGAGAGGGTGGTGGTGAGGTGCAAGTGGTAGTGTGCAAGTGCGGCTCCAGCAAGAATGAGGACGTGGCATAACTGAAGCACAGCCACCCGTCGAACAAGCCACGTGACTTGTCCCGTGTATATGCTCCCGTAAGCTCCGCACGAGTTAAGCAGAGGAACAAAGGGGCTGCACGTCATTGGAGTAACCGGAGGAAACAGGGTGTTAGTATCCATCGTTAATTGGCAGCTATATGCTGCATTTTGAATGGAAAACGCCTGCGGCTAGGTGGCTGCACGAGGGGGAGGTGGTTATTAGCCTGAAGAAGCTTTCTCCTCCCTGCCTCCACACCGCAACAAGAACTACGACGGAAGTGGTCTATATAAGGCATAAAGTAGTATAGTTAAACAAGGGCATGTAGTGTAGGGGTTATCGCGCCTCATTCGCAAAAGCCAAAGTCCGGAATTGAACGGACATTTGGTGAAGTGGCTTGAGGAGGTCTCCAGTTCGATTCTGGACTTGTCCATCCTTTTTTGCCCTCGGTAAACCTCGGGCTGAACTTGATTTTTTGTTTGGCGGGGCCAGCGAAATTTGACGGAATTTTTTCGAGTCAACCCTGAGGTCACGTGCCAGAAACCTCATTCGTACCTTGACCTTTGCTGGCTTGCTTAGAACTAGAAACAACCGGCTTGAATGCCATAAACTCCCTCTAAGATATCCTCAAGTTTGGCTGTGCAGAGTTGGTTATGTGCGCTAGGTGTTACTGTGCTGCAATATGCTTGTACTCAACCTGCGCCATTTGAATGGGTATATGTATAGTGTGAGCATCGCGGTATCCGCTACAGCGTGATCGCACAATGCATATAAAAAAGTCCAAATGATAACACATCGGTCTATGCACGTTTAAACCCAAAGGTAGCATGGTACTTGACTGAAACCTGTACACCCGGTGCACTCAGGTCACTGATTGCCTGGTCCACCACTTGCCTCGCCTCCTCGGCGCTCATGCCAAACGCCTGAAACGGCGCATACATACTTCGCCAAATATGCGCCCACCCATGTTGCCCGATTGCTGCGACATCCTTCATTCGTTTTTCGGTCGGCCATGTTCCTATCGGAACTAGAAACGCAGCATACCCAATGTCCTGAAAGCCGAGCATCCGCTCTGCAAACGGGTTCATGAACGCACTCGAAGGGTCATTGGGCAAAGCCCAAACGTCCGACTCGGGCCGCAACCAGAGATGCATGTCATGGCACATGCGCACGTCGACACCTTGGCGAGTGAGACCCTGCCGAGTCAACTCAAGAGCCCAAGAGAGATGGGGGAGTTTCTCAAACGCAGGGTGATCCGCAACTGTAGCCTCGTAAGCCGAAAGCTCCCAGTTGCCAAACACGAAAAGACCGCCAGGCTGGAGTACACGATATATCTCCCGTATGAGCGCCTTGGGGTTCTTTAGCTGAAAGAGGTCAGCAACGGCAATACTACCCAAGATTTAAGACTTACATGCATAGCCGCGTGACGCAAGTGTACAACATCGAACGAATTGCTTTGCTCGGCTATACCATTATAGAGATCGTACACCTCAAAGGCAATATTTTCTCGAGGACTATGCGGGACAAGAGGCGTGTTGTCGACGCTGGTGAACTGGACATGCGGATAATCCTTGGCCATATCCTGGACCCTGGAAATGCACATACTCGGAAATCTTGGCAAACTTCGCAAAAGAACGAGACATACCAAGAGCCTTCGGCAGTAATAAGGTCCAGGACACGTTTCTGCCACTGCTTGTTGGTGCTTGAGGTGAGAACCTCGTGCACAGGCCCATAAAAATTTGCGCCGAGGAAGATTTTGAGCTGAATATGCTGCAACATGAGCCTTTTCACCTCTCCGACGTCCGTAGGTAAGGCAATTGGCATGTTCTCATCGGCCGGAAACATTCTTCCATTGAGCTGCTGAAAGTATTCTACGGCATTGTTAGGCATTTTTAAGTCCATCAATGTCGCATACCAATAGCTTCCTGAGATTCCAATGTGCTCATGGTTTCTGCGGTCGTATCAGAAGGGATTTCGGATTCGATGTCGCTTATCGCGTCATCTTGCTCGGTGTCGTCAACATAGTACACAGGTGCAGGCGTTGTCTCCCGGAGGTCCATAGTTGGAGGGCGAAATCTGGTTAGCTCTGGACACCCCACTCAATTATAGACAAAATAACAACAAAAAAAATTGCAACATGGATAACGCCACAAGCCTGCGCGGAGATCATCGCTCATAATCTATCTGTCCCCGTTGACAGATAGCGAGTTCACACGAGATAGTTCCCTTAGGCTAGCCCAAAGTGGCTCACAACGGACAAAAGGACATTCTATGATAGGATTCCGAACTCGGCAGAGACTCTAGTATCGATGAATTGAGTTTACGGCGTTCAATGACTGAACGCATATATGCCTACACTCGGAGGGGTCAATATTTTGCCGATGCATTGACGTTACTGCCAAACTACTAAGTATAGGCATCACTCCGATCGATCCCAGATAGTTAATCGCATAGCGAAGCTGTAGATCCTACAAGTATAGAGTAGGTACATGAAGCCGGGTCGCGGGATAGGAGGACAAAAAGTGGCTGAACACAATCAATACGCGGATCCCCAGAGGACAAAGCTCTTGACACTTGTACACCGTGACGACGGCGTCCCAACAGCTCTAGTCACCGGCCCATGGACAGATGACGGATCTCTCCCCAGATTTAGGGCCTTGGTTGCCCCTGGGTTGTCCGGTGCTTTATTCTTGCGCCCGCGGTCACGTGCAGCCCTGCTGGCGAATCGTACAGTATTCGTACTTCCGTACTGCCCTCTTGCTCAGAGCTGGAAACAAGAGACCGGAATATGCTAAAATCTCCCAAAGCCACCGCCCAACGCCAAATCGAAAGGGCATGAGTGTTGCATGAACGAATCTTTGAGTTTGGCTGCGCGGCATCAGTTATGCGCGCTGGACCTCGCCGCGCCGCAAGATACTCGTGCTCGGCTGGCACAATTTGGATGTGTACATGCGGGGTGAGCATCAAGGTATAACGCAACGGTGTGATTGCACAGGATGCATGGTATGAGTTGGGAACTACATACTGTAGCTGTGAGTGTATTGCTCTTCTGCATGAGATATGCACCGAAGTTTGTTGTTTAAGACTTAGATTATATCAGCCATTCAACGACCGGCAAGCTATCCAAGTATATCCACTCGCTGCCTTTTTGCGGTCTCACTGGCGCAAGGTTATCTAGACATCCAACGGCCTTACGCCATGTCGATCTGGCGCCTTATGCTGCAGAAACTGCGCAAAATTCAGGATCAAGTGCAGAAGGAAACATGAGCTAGGCCTTTCCCCTCTGGAGATACATGCGCTGGCATGTACTCTTTAATTCCCAGAACCTCGCACTCACGCATATACTTAAGCACATCTTATCATGCGATTGAGGTGGAGTTACATTAGGGTTATACCAACAATAACCTGCTTGAGCAGACAATGTTCTATGGTCTCGGCTGGAATCCAACTGCTAACCGGCATTTATCGCTGCGCAAGTGGCCAAGCCCGAATTCACCTGCAGATCGACAATACAATGACCTTTGCATTTGCCACGTAGATAAAGCGAGATCTTTTCACACCTTGCTAGCCGATCATCTACTTGGCGAACCTGATCTACAGACTTACTGCTTCTAGTTGTCTGATTGATTACAATAGGAAAGGTCGGGCTTGTGCGGAAGATTCACATGCGGCGTTTAGCCTCAGAAAGGCACTGGATGCGGAGGGGAGCATACATACGTTCAAAAGTGTAACCTCCACTTCTTTGAACACCTCTTCTAAGTTGTTTTTGGCTTGTTGGAAGTATCCCATCTCTGAAGTCTACTGGGCACGTCTACAGGCTCGCAAGCAATCAGGAGCGGATAGGGGCATCAATGCTCCAGGGCGCTCGAGTGATTGAGCCCCCAGAGGCGCTTGCTTGTCCCGGAGGATTTGGCAGATGTATGCGCAGCTGAAATCGAGATGAATTGATCATCATTATGGCCCGAGAGGCCACCGTCCGATTACAGTATGACGACTCCGCTTATTCGTCTCCCTGCTTAAAAGAAGGTGGATGTGAATTTGCTGGCCAGCGAAGCAACCTACTCGAGCACGCCCTGAGCAAAAAATTACAGGTTATATAACTGGAACCTGCTGGATCGCATTGTCCCCACCCCTCTGAAGCAGATACTCCACAATGGATTACACGTGTGAACTCGATGAAACGCCGCTGTACTATGTCGACGATATCAATTCGGACGACGAGCGCAGCGATCCCGAGCTATACTCCAGTTCATCAGCGACTAGCAGCAGCATTGATACTTTGGCTTCGTCCGAGGTGCATGGTACGCTATCTCTGAGCGGCCACTATTTCGTCCAAACTCACCGCACACACCAGACTATTTCCAGGAAGCGCACGGCCGCAAGTTTCCCGCGGATGCCAACATAGCGATATCACTCCCAACCGACTCCATTGAAGTCCAGCGTTGTGCGGAACAACATCGAATACTCAAAGCTTTTTTGGGATCTAACTATTGGGGACCGGTTGATCAAGCCCTAACAACAGCGCCTGGGCATAATGGGAGGAAGAAAGTACTGGATATGGTGACCGCGGAAGGCTCTTGGTACGTCTCTTCACGTTCTGGACGTAATATCCCCCCGCCTAATGCTGCGTAGGGCCCAAGAGATGTCACTACAGTTTCCGCATGTCGACTTTCTCAGCCTAGACAACGTACCGCTCACACCTCACATGCCACACCCAAACGTAGAGTTTGAAGTGTACGATCTGTATAATGGGATTGCGGCTCCGGACGAAACATTTGATGTCGCCCATATGCGTTTCACAATGATGCATGTAAGTCACCCCTTTTTTTCGCGTCATAATATTCCAACAATTCTACCGAGGCAGCTCACAAATCCTCAAGACGTCATCCGGGACATTCATCGCGTACTCAGGCCCGGTGGGCTGTTCCTCTTTGCCGACACGGAACTCAGCGTCTTTGACGCTCTGAATCCTGAACGAGCAATGAACGAGGTTCTCCCTTCGTTGTCCGAAGGGTTCAAGATAATGCGCGCTGCACTTTCTCAACAAGGCGTCAAGATACATATGGGTCGTGAAGTATCCAGTTGGCTTGCCCCCGACTCTGATATGTGGATGTCCGTACAAGCCAAAGAGCCAGGCAAACCTGTTGGGTTTCGGGACATTGAGTACAAGCAACACCTTGTCCCTGCGGGCACCTGGCCAGAAGACACATGGATGAAAGTGATCGGCAGGGATGTTGGATGGGCGTGGGGGCAGATATGGAGGAGTATGGAAGCACCATTGCAACTGTTTGGGTTGGACGAGGCAAACGCGAAGCGAGTCGTGCGTGGTGCTGTCGAAGATATCAATCGGCCTGGAGTTGCAATCGCTGCCAAGTTTCACATGGTTTACGCTTTCAAAATCTGAAATTCCGAGACCTGGGAGTTTATTCCCCTTGATTCTTGCCTTTCCCTTTGAGATACTGTAGATCGTAGGTGATTGCTAGTCGATCTTTGCATCTCGTAGTTTGATATCTGTATATTTATATACCCTTGTGTCACGCCCAAACTGGAATTTGTTGTTACCCGCTTCAGCCCAAAACCGCACTAATCATGTATTCGCAAAATGTATGCGCTCTCAAGCCGACATACATTGGGCGCTTGAAACAAATCTACACCTGCTCGAGTTGCCAATGCGAAAACGGAAAGCTCGTGGAATGCGCGATGGCAGAAAGGTGTGCTATGATGCACGGCAGCGAGAATACAAACTTGAGCTCGCAGTACATCCCGTGCAGACAGGACAAGCCCTAAACTAAACCAGAGATATAGGACCAAAAACACGAACACTAGATCTTGAAAGCGTAGACGAGATGATGTTTGGCGGCAACTGCTACATCGCGCCTCGCAATATCACTTACCGCACCCTGTACGATTCGCTTAGCCTCAAGCTCATCCAACCCAAACACCTGCAAGGGCGCCTCCATGCTCTTCCAAATATGCGTCCATGCTGGCTCAACGATCCTGCCCACCTCTTTGAGCCGTTCGTCCTCGGACCACGGACCCGCCGGAATAATCTCCGACTTGTACCGTATATCTCTAAACCCTACTGGTCTTCCCCCTTTCGTGAACCGTTTCGATGTCCACAAGTCCGAGTTTGGAGAGAGCCAGCTGGGCAAGTTGCGCCACATGTGAACGTCAACTCCTTGTTGGGTGAGTGCATGGCGTGTGATCCGAAACCCCTCGCATAGGGCGTGGAGGGTGTTGTGCGCTGGGAATGCCGGATTCCGGCCGTCGAACCCATCAAGCTCACTCTCTCCAAAAAGGAATAATCCACCGGGCTTTAGCACCCGGTGAACGTCTCGAATGAGATCTTTAGGTTTCTTGAGCTACAAGGGTACAAATGTTAAACTTTCTTTGGCACGGATGAGTGAACTTGCCTGCATCATCGCATGCCGCATGTGCACAACGTCAAATGTCGCGTCTGGAGCAGCGATCCCGTTGTAGAGATCATACACTTCAAACGAAATGTTCGGGCGGGGTACATGAGAACACAGTGGAACGTTGTCTAAACTGACAATGTCCACGTGTGGAAACTGCTGCGACATCTCTTGGGCCCTTGAGCAACAGCTGAGGTTAGTCGGAATGGATCTCGAGAGGAGTACGCACCATGTTCCCTCAGCTGTCATCATATCTAGTACTTTCTTTCGTTGGAGCCCCTGGGTCGGAGCTAATACCTCATCGACTGGCCCCCAGTAGTTAGATTCCAAGAGCAACTTTAGCGCCCTGTGTTGTTGTGCGCAGCGTTGAACTTCGGCGGAATCGGTTGGCAGAGATATGGCTACATTTTTATCGGCAGGAAACATACGTCCATGTGCTTCCTGGAAGAAGTCTACAAACTACATTTGAGCCACGTGTGAATTCGCCGGGCAAACCATGGTTACCATGCAAATCGGAAGAGGCAAGAGTGTCAGCACTCAGGCTCCCTGTTGATGAAGAGGAATACAGCTCTGGGTCGCTGCGCTCGTCATCCGTGTTTATATCGTCGACATAGTACACCGGCGCTCCATCGATCTCGCAAGGATATAGCATGTTTGACATTGCGGTCGCGCTGGTAGGATGTGGGGGTAGCCGGTCGGGGCCAAAGTGGCCGTGGTGGTATATAAGTCGAGTGCCCAGGTCCGCGATCAATGTGGGAGTTAATTGCACTGTTGTACGGTACGCCAGGTCCAAGGATCTGCGCACAAGACTTTCCCAGCGGCCGCGCGTGCAGTGCCCATTGACAAAGCAGAGATCAGGGTGGTGACCCAGTCAATTGAACAAATTAAACATAGCCATCACCAAACAACTGTGTCACGTTGATACAAATGGTTAGACCAATGATCCATGTTAAAGCCAAGACAAGTGTGCCGTAACATGCGTATCTCAACAGCGACCATTGAGTGACTACTGCCAGACAAAGAATGACACCCATTCACTGCTTGCCGACTCATGCAAGCCGGTATTCGTCGTCATTCTAAGAGCGCTAAAACAAATAGGATACAGCAGGACGAGGGGTTTACATGTGAAACCCGGCAAACTATTCTAGGGCTAGGTACGATGGCCACCCAAATTTCAGAAAAGTCTCGAGCGTGGTGGCGGAAGAACCTCGAGTAGGTCGAGGCGGGATTGTGTCTGAAACCGCAACCCGAAAGGTATAACCCATCTGACAGGGGTGGGTTTGAAGTCTTATGGCGCGGTTTCGGGCTGAACTGGGTAACAACACTGGATTGAACACGGCGCAATATATATAGCAAGAAATCATAAGGACTGGCGCCAATCTCAAGAGGAACCGGGAGACATGAACCGCAAGATAAAAGGTCCCATCAGATTTTGAAAGCAAAAACTGTGTGAATCGCCGCGGCGATGGGAACCCCAGGCCGATTCAGATCTTCCACAGCACCTTGCACGAGCCGTTTCGCGTTGGCCTCATCCAGTCCAAACAATTGCAGTGGCGCCTCCAGACTCCTCCACACATGCCCCCACACCTGTCCAATATCCCTGCCAATCATTTTCAGTCGCGCATCTTCCGGCCAGGTGCTTGCGGGGATAAAGTGTCGCTTGTATTCGATATTCCGAAACCCAACCAATCCGCCAGGCTCCTTGGGCTGCACCGATGCCCACATACCAGAGTCAGGGGCAAGCCAATCGGCTACTTGGCGGTCCAGATGTACGTTGACGCCTTGTTGAGCAAGTCCGGCGCGCAGTATCTCGGACGCTTCGGACAAGCAAGGGAGAACCTCGCTCATGGATCGTTCAGGGTTCAGAGCATCGAACATGCCAATTTCGGCATCGCGAAAGAGGAACAGCCCACCTGGCTTGAGCACACGGTGAATGTCTCGGATGAAATCCTCGGGATTTCTGAGCTGCCTCGGTGGGGCACTTAGAATATCATGATATGCGGGGCAGGGACCAACTCACCTGCATCATCGTGAAGCGCATATGGGCGACGTCAAATGTTTCATCTGGAGCCGCAATCCCGTTGTACAGATCGTACACTTGAAAGTCGACATTCGGGCGCGGTATGTGGGTTGTGAGCGGTACATTGTCTAGACTGAGAATCTCGACATGCGGGAACTGTAGCGACATCTCTTGAGCCCTACGAGCGTTATGTGTGCAATAGGCACCGCGTATAAAACACGGACGTACCAGGAGCCATCTGCGGTCACCACATCCAGTACTTTTTTCCTCTCTTTCTGCCCGGGTGTCGTCGCTAGGACTTGGTCAACCGGCCCCCAATAGTTAGATCCAAAGAAGGCTTTGAGCGCTCGGTGTTGTTCCACACAACGCTGAATCTCAATAGAGTCGGTCAGGATACAGATCGCTACACTGGCATCTGCAGGAAATTTGCGGCCGTGTGCTTCCTGGAAAAAATCTGTGTGCGGTGGGTTTGGGTGAAATAGTGGCTGCTTAGAGATAACATACCGGATACCTCGGATGAGGCCAAAGTGTTCACGCTGCTGGTCGCTGACGAGTTGGTGTATAACTCGGGGTCGCTGCGCTCGTCGTCCGAATTCATGTCGTTGATCAAGTATATTGGCGTATCTTCAAGTCTAGGCGAGTAGTCCATTGTGGCTTGGTCGGAGAGCATGATGCAGCGTGCTCTGGTATTATAAGTGCGGCCACTCGCAATCGATCCATTGGCGCGTGGTTTGGGGGCGAGCAAGCGGAGTTTTGCAGTGGTCGCAACTGGATAGTCCGTGAGTGGGGAAGGAAGCGCTTCCGAGGCCCCGATCACGCCCTCGTCATCCGTGTTTATACAGTGTATTACCACTCCTTGCACCGCCCAATTTTATTTGTCCCCTCCTCCCCTTGAGACTCGTTGTGTGGCTTTGAAAATTGGTATAGTGGCTGCTAAAGGTTATATTAGCATACCCACCGAAGGACAGGATAGTTGAAAGAGATGTGCGGTGCATACAACCTCGGGAACACCGCGTGACAAATCGTGATGTACCACTCCTTGCACCAGCTGACCACGTGGTGGGCTTCTAAGCCAATCAGATGGCAGAGACGTAAGGAAAACCATCAAATCCCAGCTGCGGTCACGGCTCACCTCCGCACCAGTCACCGACCGCTGAACCCACTGTTCGTGAGCGCACAATAAATTGAAGAATGCTATAAAAATTAAGTTACATGCGATGGATCATTTCGCATGTATGAACTTAAAATGAAGACATTTGGGGCAAAAACCATGGACTTTTATATGGGGTGGTGCAAGGAACGGTAGTGGTGCAAGGAGTCGTGATACACTGTATCTTTGATAAGGTACGCTTGGTGTTGAAACTACGTGGCCCTAAAGTCTCAGTGCGGTGTCCGGCCGAATTGGTAACAATAAATTTCGAGTTGAGCATGGGACGGTGGTAAATTAACACGGCGATATCGAACTATAGGGTGTAAAATACTACACAGGCTGACAAGCGCCAATCTTAAAAGGAACCAAAAGACATGAAGAAAAGGTAAAGGGTTTCATCAGATTTTAAAAGCAAAAGCCGTGTGTACCGAGCCAGCAATGGGAACCCCGGGCCGATTAATATCTTCCTCAACGCCCTGCACGAGCCGTCTCGCGTTGGCCTCATCTAGTCCATACAATCGCAGCGGTGCCTCCATACTCCTCCACACACGCGCCCATACCCGCCCGGTATCCCTGCCGATCAGCTTCAGCCGTGGGTCTTCTGGCCAAGGGCCCGCAGGGACAAAGTGCTGCTTGTGCTCGATGTTCCGAAACCCAACCGGTCTGCCTGGCTCTTTGGGTTTTACCGATGCCCACATATCGGAGCCGGGGGCAAGCCAACCGGCTATTTCGTGCCCCATGCGTACATTGGCGCCCTGGTGGGAGAGTGCAACTCGCAGTATCCTGTACGCTTCGGATATCGAGGGGAGCATCTCGCTCATGGATCGTTGGGGGTTCAGACCATTAAAGACGTCGAGTTCGGCGTCGCAAAAGAGGAACAGCCCACCTGGCTTGAGCACACGGTAAATGTCCCGAATAACATCCTCGGGATTTCTGAGCTGTCTCGGAGGGCACTTAGAATATCATGATACGCAGGGCAGGGACGACTCACCTGCATCATTGTGAAGCGCATATGGACGACGTCAAACGTTTCATCTGGAGTCGCAATTCCGTTGTACAGATCATACACTTGAAATTCGACGTTTGGGCGTGGCATGTGAGGTGTGAGCGGGACGTTGTCTATGCTGAGAATGTCGACATGCGGGAATCGGTACGACATTTCTTGAGCCCTGCGCGGCGTTAGGTGTGTGATGAGTATTGCGCATAAAGGACGGACGTACCAGGAACCATCTGTGGTCATCATATCTAGTACTTTTTTCCTCTCTTTCTGCCCGGGTGTCGTCGCTAGAAATTGGTCGATCGGCCGCCAAAAGAGGGGTCCAAGGAAAGCCTTGATCACTCGGTATTGTTCACCGCAACGTTGGATTTCGACAGAGTCGGTTGGGAGTGATATCGCTACATTGGCATCTGCAGGAAACTTGCGGCCATGCGCTTCCTGGAAATAGTCTGGTGTGCGGTGAGTTTGGACGAAATAGTGGCCGCTCAGAGATAGCGTACCTTGCACCTCGCACGAAGCCAAGGTATCAATGCTGCCGCTAGTCGCTGAGCTGGAGTATAGCTCGGGGTCGCTGCGCTCGTCGTCCGGGTCAATGTCGTTGATAAAGTACACTGGTGCATCTTCAAATTCACGCGAGTAGTCCATTGTGGCTTGGTGGGGGGGGGGGGGGTACGGTGCAGCGTGTTCAACTATTTTATCTGTGCACTCAAAGATCTTCACTCGGAGGGTCCGTGGGTGCATATTGAGGCTGGAGACGAGCAAGCGGAGTTTTGCGGTGGTCATAACATCGATCAAGGTTACCTCCGCCAAGGCTAACAATGCCAATCTCAAAAAGAACCAAAAGACATAAACTGCAAGGCCTGATCAGATTTTGCCCTGCTCAAAGATTTTGGCTCGGCTCGAGCAACAGATCTAGTGCTAGCCGATCCATGGACTGAGAGGCGAGCAAGCGGAGTTTTACAGTTCGGTCATAGCTGGCGGTTTGCGGTGGTCATAGCGTCGATCAAGGTTATCGAATTTCAACTAGGTCTGCCAAGGAAAGACTAACAAGCGCCAATCTCAAAAGGAGCTAGATTTTGAAAGCAAAAAGCGCATGAATCGTACCAGCGATAGGAACCCCAGGCTGATTGATATTTCCACAACACCCTGTACGAGCCGTTTCGCGTTTGCCTCATCCTTCCAAGGCCGGACACCTCCTAATCGGTCGGGCGCCCACAAGACCTCAAGGATGAAACATTTCCGAAATAATTAAAAGAGATATTCGTGTCAAGCGTTGTGGTTGCAAACGTAGGGGCGTCCACGTTCAACACTTTTCTCTGACACTAAACCCACGTGCAGGTGCAGGTCTTCTGCGCAGAGGAACCGCCCCCCGCCGATTCACCCAGCAGCTAGAGGTAGCCAAGTCCGCCAAGGAGACCGTGGTATCTAGCTGAATTGGGCGACGGTAAATTTTGGATTGAGTATGACATAGCGGTGCGTTGACACAGAGATATCGAACCATGAGATGTAAAAGATCTTACAGACTAGCAAACGCCCGACTCAAAAGGGACCAACCGAAATAAACTTGAAGATGAAAGGTCCCCAGAGTTTCAGATTTTGAAAGCGTAAGCTGTGTGCATCGCAGCAGCGATGGGAACCCCGGGCCGATTAATCTCTTCGACAGCACCCTGCACTATCCACTTCGCGTTTGCCTCGTCCTGTCCAAACAGCTGCAGTGGTGCCTCCATACTCCTCCACATATGCTCCCACGCTCGCCCACCAGCTCTGCCGACCATTTTCAATCGCGCATCTTCTGGCCAAGGGCCCGCAGGGACGAGGTGACGCTTGCGTTCGATGTTCCGAAACCCAACCGGCCTGCCAGGCTCTTTAGGCTGTACCGATGCCCAGGTGTCAGAGTCGGGGGCAAGCCAGCCGGCTAATTCACGCCCTATGTATACCTTGACACCTTGTCGAGCAAGTGCAGCGCGCAATATCTCGAACCCTTCGGACAACGAAGGGAAAATCTCGCTCATTACTCGCTCGGGGCTGAGAGCGTCAAAGACGCCAAGTTCGGTGTCGCTAAAGACGAACAGTCCACCTGGCTTGAGTACACGATGGATGTCTCGAATGACGTCTTGAAGGTTCGTGAGCTGCCTCGGTGGGGTATTTAGAATATCATAATGCGGGAGGAAGGGTCGACTCACCCGCATCATCGTGAAGCGCATGTGGGCAACGTCAAAAGTTTCGTCTGGAGCCGCAATCCCGTTGTACAGATCGTACACTTGAAAGTCGATATTCGGGCGTGGTACGTGAGCTGTGAGCGGTATATTGTCTAGACTGAGAATGTCGACGTGCGGGAATCGTAATGACATCTCTTGAGCCCTATGCAAGCGTTATGTGTGTAATGGGTATTAGGGGTATACCACGGACGTACCAGGAGCCATCTGCGGTCACCATATCTAGTACTTTCTTCCTTTCTTTCTGTCCGGGTGCCGTCGTGAGGACCTGGTCAACCGGTCCCCAATAGATGGATCCGAAGAAAGCTTTAAGTATTCGATGTTGGTCTGCAGAGCGCTGGACTTCAATGGAATCGGTTGGGAGGGGTATCGCTACGTTGGTATCAGCGGGGAACTTGCGACCGTGGGCTTCCTGGAAAAAGTCTAATCGCAACGGGCGGTGAGTTTGGACAAGCTAGTGACCGTCCAAACAGAAACGCACCATGTACCTCGGAGGAAGCTAAAGTATTACTGGTGCTGCAAGTCGCTGAGGAGTTGGAGTATAGTTCGGGGTCGCTGCGCTCCTCGTCTGGGTTGATGTCGTTGATAAAGTATACTGGTGCATCTTCAACTTCACGCGAGTAGTCCATTGCGGCTTGGTGGGAGGGCACGATGCAGCGTGTTCAAGTGAATTATAGTCTGTGCGTTCAAAGATCTTCGCTCGGGGGCCACTGCTACGCTAATAGCCAGCAGATCCATCAGCGCATGAGGCGAGCAAGCGGAGTTTCACGGTGTGGTCATAGCTGGATGGTGGTCCCGTTATTGAATTCCAATTTGCGCGGCTATCTGCTAAATCGATATCCACCAATTAGCAAGTGTCTCGGATCGCTTGCAAGGGCCTGGGCGTCGATCCCTCCCGGTCGATCGGGGCGCCAACTAGACTCAAGTCGGGACCGCCCAAGAGCCCCAACGGATCTAGCGGAGATGAAGTATTTCCAAAGTGATTAAACGAGATGTTCGTGCCAAGTGTTACATCTGCCAACGTACGGGAGTCTATGTTTCAGCACTCTTTTTCCAAGGTCAAATCCGCGTGTGGATCTTCTACATAGAGGAACAGGCTTTTCCTGGTTCACCAAGCAGTGAGAGGTGGCGGATATACAGGCAAGTCTGCCGAGGGGATCGTCGTTCGGAGGAGTCGCATTTTATCCAGGGGTCGATCAGGTGATATCATTTGTTTGGGTGATCGATTATGGAAGCTTGTTCGGTTATGTAAGGTATGCCCAAGCCAAGGTTATGCCATGCAGGTTTGTCCTTTGGACGTGATAGCTATAGTCGTTTATTTGATCGCTACAAACAGGCAAGAGACAGAAATTAAAACAAGTAAAACAAGTGTATCGAGCTAGGAAACCAAAATGCAAGCCGGTCTCGAGAAATTGTCTGAAGAAAAAAAGCAAACAAACACACATGGTATGTCCTTGAACGGTATACAAAGCCCCTCACAAGAGCCTCTCCTTCTCCCTCACAGCTCTCATCCAAATCTCCCCAGGCCGACTCAGAGCTCTCAACAACCTAAACGGAGTCCTGCCCAAACCTTTACCGGTCTTGTCCATGTTCATCCCGGCCGTCTTGGCTGGGAAAAGTCGTACCTCGTACCCGCATCGTGCCTGGAGATCTGCGAGACCTTCGTTTGTGCCCTCGACTTCGACAATGACGACGCCGTCCCACATGCGATCCACTACGGCTGGAGGGTTTGAATTAGGGATGGGCGTGCCTGGACGAGGGTGGAATCGCGAGCGGTGAACCCAGCGCACGACCGTGTGGCGGCCTCCTTGGGGACTAGAGGGTACAGGTCAGCATGTGTGCATGAGGGGAAATGGTCGGCTTACGTTTCTGTCTGCACTCGGTCCTGAACAAGTTGCAAATTTTGCGCAATTTCGAGAGCATAGGGTGCCAGATCGATATGGCATAGAGGGCTGTTGGACGTCCGAATAACCTTGTGCCAATAAGACGGCGAAAAGGCAAACGAGTGGATATACTTGGGCAACTCGCCGGTGGTCGAATAGGTATAGTCCAAGTCCTAAACAATCATGAGTGCATCTCCTATGCAGACGAGCAATATACTCACCACTAGATAGTTCCCGTCCCATACCATACGCCCTGCATTCCCTTCGTCTCCTACCGCAGCGTCCCAAACAACATCTCCAACCCTCAACAGCCCCAATGCACCAGCACGCTTCAGCTCCTTTTCACAATCCAGCACGCTCGTATCACTTAACCACGCGCCTTCCTTGCTGGGCACAAACACCCGCAACAAGGGAGCATGCCCAACACGCAACAACGGGGACCTAAACTCCCCATCCGCCCCTCCACCCATCGCTTCGACTTGCTCCCTCAAGCGCAGCATCACCTTGGTATACGCCCGACACGAGCTCGCAAGCGCACGCACGAGGTTGCCTTTGCTCGCCGCACCCGGCACGCGCTCGGACGTTTGCTCCTGCTGCGAACGCACCGCGAGGAAACTCTCGGCGATTGCGCTGTAGCGGTATACTGCGATGCTCACGCCACGCATGTACGCATTCAAATCACGTAGGCTGAGCACGAGCGTCTCGCGCCGCGGAGACGTCCAGCGCGCATAACCGATACCGCGCAGCCAAAACTCGAGGACCTCTTCGCGCAAGACCCGTGTCTCTTCGAGTTGGCGTCGAATGTTGGCGTTGAGCGCGTTTAGAGCGTTCCAGTCTCGGAACGATAACTCGTGCAGGAGCGCAGCGAGCAGCGGGGGCGTAGCCAGGTGCAGCGCAAGTGGGTACACCTTGGGCAGTGGGGGCGACCCAGGGGGAGTCGTCGATTCGGGCTCCATCTCTTCGGCATCGCTCATGTCGGCAATCTCGTCCACGGGCGGGACTTCAGTCCCGTTGTCGGTAAGAGCAGGCGACATGAGCATCGTCTCGGGGTTCTTCTGCACACCAAGCCCGAGTCCCGCGCCCGGATGGTTCTGCTCGTGGTCATCAGAGGATAGAGGCGGGGAAAGGGGCATTCCGCGACGCGGGGTCGTATCTCCAGATTCGTTGGCATTAGGATCAGGCGTAGCATCCGGCGTAAGAGGCATTTTCTACCATCCAAACACGTCAACATCTTCAAAACCGGCGCACCAAAATACACTCACAGTCTTCTTGACACTCTTCACAACCGTCGGCGGCGCACGAGCAAACGGATCCTCGGCCATCTCCAACCCAGCGCTCATCCTCGCCTTTTCCACATCCTTTTCGGCCTCGTGTTCGATCCTCTCCTCGCTACTCCTGAAACTGCTCGCGCCATCCAATCGACGCGTCTTGACCAGTAAATTGCGCTTTTTACTGTGCATCGACTCGCTATCACTCAACTCGGGCGCTCCAGACTCGGATGGGATGGTAATGGGAGACGAAGCGCGAGCCGAAACTGCGGGGGGTGACATGGTTGCCAGCGAGGGCGTCGTGGGCGTCATACGCGCAGTCATCATCGCCGATGTGGGCGTCGACGTTTCAGATGCGGCCTGCAGGGAAGAAAACGGAAGTATTAGTATCCAGGCGGCGAAATCCACATGTTTATTTTGACTTTTACCTTTGATACAGGAAGCCGATCCCTGGGCGTGGTAGGCAGTCCAGACGTAGAAGGTGTGTTCATATTGGTGTTTAGTGGAGCCAATCCTGTCCCACCTCCGCCAAGCGCGAGCCGACTCGGCCCTGGGGCGGCACCAGTGTCAAATGCGTACTCGGACTCGAGCGGCATGGCCGTACCATACGACGACGCGGACTCGGACGACGAGGGCGCGCGATTCGGCGGCCGAAAGGGACCGGATGATACCCTGGTTCGAGCTGGGCTGGTGGGTGGTAGCGCTCGTGCGGGGCTAGGAGACGGCGCAGCGGGGGAGAACGTGGCCTGGGCGGGGCTCGCGGATAATGTGGTACGAGCGGGACTAGTAGATAGCGTGGCCCGGGCAGGGCTTGCGCTGCCTGGAGGCGAGAGCGTGTTGGACGTGGACGGCGCATTGGCAGCGATAGATGCGTTTGCAGAAACTGGCGTGCGCGAAGCGCTCACACCAGAGCCAGGGGTAAGAGTCGAAGGTGTACGCGTAGACCCTGCGGTTGTGTCCACTGACAGCGTGCTCCTTTGCGGAGTCGAAAATGGACTTGATTTGGGCGGGCTCTGTCTCCCCTCGGGTTTCGGTGGACTCTGTCTCCCAGTGCCAGCCATGTCGGGCTTGAAAGGGCTCTGTCTCCCATTGACATTCACGTTGGCCTTGAACGGACTCTCCCTCCCTCTGTCGGCGCTAGTTTTGATGGGACTCTGCCGTTGTTCCTTTGCTGGGCTCTGTCGTCCTTCTTTTGCCGGGCTCTGCCTTCCACCCTGGTTCTGAATCGGGCTGGAGGTGGGTTGAGGAGGCCCGACTTTCGCAACCGCGCTCAATACCCGCCCTTGGTCCATCCCCGTCCCAACCATAGGCCCATTCCGCGCTCCATTCTGAAGAGGGGTGGGCGCGGGCAGGCCGACTGGTATATGCCTGGTCGCCGTCTGGCCCTGTGGTGTCGGAGAATTCTGGACTGGGGCGGGTGCGGGCGAACTGACTGATATATGCCTTGCCGCCGTCTGGCCTTGTGGTACCGGAGGATTGTTGACCTGCGCCTGAGGCTGGGGATTAACCTCGACCCTCCCAGTAGCGCCCAACGTCCGCCCTTGGTCCGTCCCCGTCCCAACCGTGGGACCATTCCGCGCTCCATTCTGAACTGGGGCGGGTGCGGGCGGACCAACTGACACATGCCTCGTCGTCGTCTGGCCGTTTGGTACTGGAGGATTCTGGACCAGAGCGGGTGCGGACGAGCTGACTGATATATGCCTGACCGTCGTCTGACCGTTTGGTACCAGAGGATTGTTGACCTGCGCCTGAGGCTGAGGATTAACCTGCGGATGCTGGAAAATCTGCCCAGGCTCAACGCTCGGAACACGCGGAGGCTGGTACGAGCGTTGCTGGCTCTGGCTCTGGTACGGATCGAAACCAGGTCCTGGGATCTGGATAGACGCAGATGGCGAAACGAGTCGAGCGGCACCGTTCGGGATCGACCCGTGACTAGGAGGCGGGTTCGTAGTGGGTCCGTATGGAGGAGTGGGTCCAGGGACAGAGGGAGGAGGGGGACCAGGGGCGACACCTCCCCATGTACCCGGCCCGCCACTCACGCGTCCTTCAATCCCTCGCGCGGCGTCATCGACGCTCACGCGTCTTGTCCCTCCGTTGACTCCATTTGTAGCAGGATACGGAACGCGCGACACGGGCGGATTACTCGGCGCACGCTTCCTCGGTTGTTGTCCACCAGGCTGGGGCGGTTGCGCACCAGGCGGGAGCGGAGGTAATCCTGCTCCCAACTGAGATTGCATTTGCGACCCGCCGGTATAAAAGTTGCTCCCTCCGTGCCCATCGTCACTCTGCCCTGAACGCCATGCGTAAGCTGAAGGTGTCCCTGCAACAGGCGGAGGACCGCGCTCGCGCTTTGCGTTGGGATTGGATTGAGCGCTGGAATAGACGGATCGAATTTGGGTCTGATGACCCGACTGGGAATGAGAGAACGTAGAGTGTTCGTCGTCGCTCGTCCCGTCAAACGAAGGACGGTAGCTTTGTGATACGGGTGGTGCCCGCGAGGTCGACGTCGAGACAGAACGAGTGGGAACTGCTGGAACAGGCGGGGCGCTCGGCACACGCGCAGCCGGGGCAGGTCGGCTGTTGCTAGCTACAGGCGGCAGCGGGGCAGTCGAAGATCGTGATGGTACGGGTATAGGCGGCTGCGCTTTAGGCGGGGGCGTCGTCTTGGCAGGCGGGGCTGGGGTATCATTCGGTAGGGCCTAGAGCAGAGTTTAGCCACCTCCAACGCCCAAAGAGCCGGTCGACTTACGTTGGACGGTGCTCGTCGCAACACGCTCTGCATCTTGGACGCCATAAACGGATCGGCTGCAATAACTGCGTCCATGGACAA